>DWNJ01000454.1:0-15412 GCA_018250275.1 Udranomia eurus | reverse complement strand
GCATAGGCTACTAATGATGCAGCCAACATCAGTGATGAGTGGACCACCTACACCAAGTACGCCCACTCAACCGGGTCCAGTTTATGGTTCGCCACAAAGAGCATCGCCACCTGGAACCACTAGTGACGACTCTGATGACAGTGTACCCTCTCATCACTCACAGGTATACAAATCTTTATCATTGCAATTGTATCAAATGTAGTTTTTGTAGATATTTAGAAAAAGTGTGTGCATGGTAATAGTATAATTTATGGAATGTTTTCTTGGTTTGATGAATAATGCAATGAATAGGTTGTAAAGCATGTGTTGCTAATTTTTTTTAAGTTATGTTACATGTGATTTGTATCTTGTTTCTTCACTTTAGGAATATGTCTTCTCCATATTGTACAAAATCTTTGTCTATAATAAAAAAAATCATACTACTACTTACCACAACCAATTTCTAAAATCATAAATACTTATTTCAGTTTGCTTATTCAATTTCAATCTTCTTATTTTCATATTTTTTGTAATATCCTGTCCTGTTTGTCCTTAGCCTCTTTTTGAGTCTATACCATACTCCTTTCTCCATGTACCGTCTGTCATGCCAATCCCCTTTTTTACTATGCTTACTTTTTTTATTTGAAATATAGTTCATTGGCAAGTAAATTCACTATGTTACAGTTGAATGTGATAGAACTTATTGTAGATTGTTCTAATCAATTGGTTGTTTGTTGGTAGTTGCCTGGTGATGCGGAAAGCCTTCTGCCTATCCATTATTGCTCAGCGAGCCGGCAGCAACAAACTACGCTTCATCAGGTATAGGCAAATTTTATCCCTTCATAATACACATACACATTATAGTTTTTTGCCAGTGAACTATATTTAAATAATACTTATTGCGTTTAAAGGAAACAAGGAAAAAGATAAATAAATTTCATGGAACACACATTTATTTTCCTCTAATCAATATTAATCTTTACCACATTTAATAATATGAATAAAATAAAATAATTTGTTTAGATTGGTGTAGGCAACATGGCCCTTAAAAGATCGTCACCTGAGCCAATGGATAACGGAATTAACCGAGGACAGATGCAAAAAAAGCCAAAAGTCCAAAAAAAGAAGAAAAAACGTGATCCCAATGAACCTCAGAAGTAAGTTATTAAACAACAATCATGTTTGAATTTAGTATAAAATATATAATTTTTATAGTGTAATAGCAATCACATTTTCAATGTAAGAGAAATCTAAAGTAGCATTAATTTACAGACCAGTCTCGGCATACGCATTATTTTTTCGCGATACGCAAGCGGCGATTAAAGGACAAAATCCGAATGCTAGTTTTGGCGAAGTGTCTAAAATCGTAGCTTCAATGTGGGATGGACTTGATTCTGAACATAAAAGCGTAAGTATAGATAACACATCATGAACATAATTCATTCATATAAAAAAATCAGAAACACCTGACCTTGCTGGTCATCTTACAGGTCATGCTATTATGTGGTGAAAACTTCACTTAACTTAGATTTAATTAAGTTCTAAGTTTTATTTCTTATACACTTGCTCTTATCTAAAAAAATATTCGATATATTCATTTAATATGAGATTATTTTAGAAAACAACTTTTTTATATGTATTCAGTAATGAATTAAGTTTTGGTTCTGCATTATTGTGGTTATGGTGTTTTTTCCACTGCAAATAAAGTACATTTGTTATTAATAAAAGGAATTAGCGGCGCAAAGGAGTCTAGTAAGTTTGCTTAAAATCACATTGCAATTATTGTACAGGTATATAAACAAAAAACTGAAGTAGCCAAGAAGGAATATCTCAAAGCATTAGCAGCATACAGAGCGAGTTTAGTTTCAAAGGTAAGTTTTCATTTGTTGTATCCTGTCTACTTAATTTCAATTCAACAAGAAAAGTATGTGGATAGTTACAACAACCACTTTTAGTTTAATGGGATCACTATCTCAGTCCTTCATACTGGGCGGTAATCCATTTTTGTTCCTCCTTTAGTTGGACAGTCACTACCCACAACAGAAGTCTTGAGTATACTATGCTCTAATTTAACATGACGAAAGTACTGGTTTGTGGTCAATTAGTTCGTCGTATTTTTTTATGGCAAAAATTAAGAGTGCCATCTGTGGTTACAAATCGGCACCTGAGTCAGACTCATTAAATAATAGGCATATGTGTAATGTGTATCAGTGATTCCTAAAGTGGGTTCGCGCGAAACCTAGGGGTTTCTTAATAAAGTTCTGCCAGGGATCTGCGATCATTTATTTTTGACGACCTATCCGCATTTTTTCATACGCGGATGAAGCGCCATACTTTTCTAATTCGTAGGTGTCGACTCACCCGCAAGTGGTGACGTTATCGGATGAGTTGACGAGTTTAAAAGTAGGTGTGGTCATCTCATGCGAATTTAAATCTCTCAAAATGAAAGGTATTTTTCGGACATTCCGATATCGTCTTATAGAGATTTAAAAAAAGAGTGACGGTTTTAGAAAATACCCATGTATAATATACTTTTATTATTTCGTTATTTTGGTCCAATTTAAACAAACATCAAAAAGGTTTCATAATAAAACTAGTATATTCAGAATTAAGAAGGCAAGCTAGTAAAGATCTTCCAGTTTAAAAATGCACGCCACTCCACTAAACAAAATTATTTTAACGTGTGAAAGCATATAGTTATTACAACTTTTTCTAACATGTGTAGACTATGTTTCTTTAAACTGTCTCGTCTCATCTCGTCCGTGCACTTATCGGTCAATTAATAGGGAAATCTGTCACTGTCGTGATACAATTCGTTCAAACGAATTGTATACCTTGTCAACTTACTTATGCATTGGTTGGTCAAAAAATCGGGCAGTTTGCGTCATTTGCCCTTTTTATCGAATATTGGTTTATAGAATGTTACATGGGTAACTTTGGAGGGGCGTGCATTTTTAGACTAGAATATCTCTAGTTAGTTGCAAGATTCTTCGAACGAAAAATCGAGAGCGTAGGTCGTGAAAAGATCTAATTTCCATCCTAAACCTAAAATCATTTTTTTAATAAAGCAATAAACGTTAATTTTACAAATTGTATACAATTTACTTTACGCTACTTATTTAAGCTACACAATAAACTATAATCCATCCTCCTTTTAACTGTTGACAACAAGAAAATCCGCTTATAAAAGTTGAGATAATGGTCACACTAACCGCTCGCTGTTGTCTGTGCTGTCCGCCGACCGAATTTGTGCGTATATTACGTGTATTCACTATGGCCTAGAATAAAAACAAGAACCTGTTTGAAACAAATAATATTTACTGAAATGCTTTTCTTTAATTAAATCTATAATATTTTTATTATTACTATCACATATATTTGGTAAAAGTCATTTCAATTGCGTATTTTATTTAATCTGTACCTTAACTAGCTTTTTGTTGGTTCATGTTGTCGTTATGTTTCCTCAAAACAGTTTCGTTAAATAATATTAAAACATACGTCTATGTTACATATTTATAAAATAACACATTTATTCTTCTTGAACTTCTTAAAAAACGGATCGATTGAAAAGCTCATGCGCGCGCATCGCATCGCAAGGAAACTAACACTGGCAACACCAGTTCGATTCCGCCATTGATTTTGACGGACGCAGGGAGAGACGCTTTCGCTAAAATTAATATAAAACGCTTTGAAAACAACATTTGAGTGAATATTTATGTGACTATAACTTATATTCAGGACATATTAATAGTGAAATAATTGTATTGTTGGCGAATTACTGCCTAACACTGATATCGTAGCGGCGTGGGTCAGTAAGCTTTTAAGAAGCTTTACAAAGCTTTGTCTTAATTCAGGTTTTTGAAAAATTTCGTGCAGCTGTCGTTTTTTTATTCTATCCTTTTATAGTCCAATACTTCTGTCTTTATTATACACGTTAACAAGGAATTTCGTTACATTTTTAGTTCCGCAATGAGTGGCCTTGCATTTAAATAATATAAATATTTACGATATAAAATGTAAATATTTAAATTCAATTCTAGGAAATATATTAAGCCAAACATATTTAGTAACTTAAGCGCTATATTTTTAAGTTATACTTTAGTTTCAATAGTAATATTTGTTCACCAGGGTGGAGAACAAGAAAATCAAGTCATGTATAACCATAACAATTCAAATACTAATTATGGGAACTACTATCAAGGACAAGCATATGGAAATGGTCATTCACCTCAAGCCTTTGTTCCAAACCAACCACCACAAGGATACACCCCCCAAAACTTTACAGGGGGGCAATCTCAGACCTCATATACAGGACCGCCACCTCAAGGATATTCTGCTAACCCCCAACAATCGCCTCAGGGCTACCAAAGCACAATGGGTCACACACCTCAATCTTATCAGGTAATTTTTTTAAGTATGATTTCTCACTTTACACTCTCTTAATCAACTCGAACATTTTCTTTTTATTCCTTACTAACTTTGGTTTCTTTGTCTTATATATATCATAGCATAAATAAGAATTATTATTAACTTTTTTGTTGAAGTAGTGATTGCATATTTTCATTATAAAACTTCTTTTTATTTTATAAAAGTAGCAAAAAATATATGTTGAATTTATTACTGACCTGTACCATCGGACCATGAACAAGATAGAAAGAAGCTATCAACATTATATTCAGATATACTCTTAATTTACAAAAAAGTGCTATGTTTACGATACTGTAATCAATTCAAAGCATTTAAGGCTAAGAAATACAGAAGAGACAATCCAATGTAAGACATTGGATTGATTGGACACATACATGAGTAAAGCATTAGTGATTTACCACAGATAGATTTTTCTTGCACTTTCTAGTTATTATTTTGTAACAGTGGTAATTCAAAGGTATTTACTACAGGATTTTCTTAGTAATCCATATGTAAGTAGAGAAAATTACTAATAAAAACATTTAACGCAGGGTGTACCAGGACAATCACCCCAGGGCTATCAAATGAATCCCAACCCTACATCACAAGCTTGTCAGCCCAATATGCCACAGACGCAAAGGAATTACCAAACGACCCAGTCACCTCCTAACTACCCGAACACAGGCATCTCCCCTCCTGGTTACCGACAAGTGCAGTCGCAGTCACCACCAATGAACCAAGTGCATACAGCTATGCAATACCACCATTCGCAACAGGTATGTAATGTAAAATCTGTAGCACTTGAAATACTATTCTACAGTTGGCGAGAATTGTTACATTATTGCAAAATGTCTACAACTATTTACATGAAAAATACATATTGTAGATTGCTTTTCTTCTCATTTGCTTTCTATATGTAACAATTATTGAGAGTGAAATTTTACAGTTCCACTGATATTTTAAAATTTTACAAAAACTTGCAATCTTATGTCAATGGTAGATTCAAGTATAATGTTTTAGTTAATTATATGTATAATTTTAGATTCAACATCAAGCTCAGCAGTACCAGCAACATCAACACCAGCAGCAGCAGCAGCAACAACAGCATCAACAGCAGCAACAGCAGTCCCATCAACAACATCAACAGCAGCAACCTCACCAGCAACTGCAGCAGCAGCCTCATCAGCAACTCCAACACCAGCAGCCCCAGCCGCCACAACCGCCACAACATCAACAAGCACACCCACAGCCACCACAGCCACCTAACCCAATTATAAAAACTGAACCACTCTCTCCGACCACCAATGGTAACTCGGGCATGCCACAACAGTCTCCTGAGGTAATTATATCAATAACCCCATTTTAGTTGTAGTATTTTGAGATAGCAAACAGATGGTAAAGTCACTGTCGCCCATGGACATCCATAATCAACCTAAGACAGGATCGAAGTTCTTTCTTAGCTAGACTACAAACGTGTTGCTAAGAGCTAACCTGAGAACTAAGTTGAAACGCCTCAATTAGGTATGTATCTCTTACCACACCCTTAAAACCAAAACATAACAACAAGAACACTGCTGTTTTAAGGCAGAAATAGATGTGGCAGTGGTGCCTCCAGAGTAAATAGTTATATAATAGGTTCTACCACATTCTATAATCCAAAGTATATTTTTTCATAAAGCTATATTTTCTAGCAAAAGGAAAACAGGAGTACACAGTCATGCATACGTCAAGGTTGCACTAATCCAGCGATAGCCAACAGTGAGTGGGAGGACGAATATTGCTCCAACGAGTGCGTTGTGAGCCATTGCAGGTAATTTGTTATTAATTAAATTAAGATAAACTCTACATAATTCTAATTAATATACTGTTGTTTATTAAATGTATAATATTCCATCATTCATTTTTTTTTATTTGCAGGGATGTCTTCAGTTCATGGGTGGCTTCCAATACCAATAATCAAATTCAAAATTTCTCTGCCGTAAAATAAATGTGATGTACATATCAATATAGTCTGATATGATTAATAAGCAATGAATCTTTAGCGTTAACATACTTGTTACGGTTATTTATTAAACTCATTGTTAGACTCTCAATATTCACTTGATGAATAAACATTATACAAAATTATATTTAAAATGATTAATCTAATTTTAGATATTTTAGAATGAATTGAAATGTTTAAATCTACAAGATTTTGTGAATTGCTTTGTAAGTTTTAATATCTACTTACATACATGTATTAACACCAATCAGTAAATATGTGCTGTATTATAAGTTTTCTGATAATTCACAATCAAATTACTGAGATATATTAAACAAGTTTGTTACATAAATATCCTTGTATTGATGGCATTTACTATGTTTAAAATAACCATTCAATATTAAATTGCAAGTTAGTGTGCTATAATAAGTTGGCTTTGTATGTCATTTCAGTGAACAATGTATTGAATAATATAAAACAAGTATATATCGCCTTAAATATTACAATATTGTATGAACTAGATTGTAAGTGACTAGGTATGTAAAATAATTATGTTTCTGTTGTGTTTGTTACTGATTTAAAACAGTGACATCACTCATTACTTGTATTAGTTGACTAAATTAATAAATGTTGAGGGTTGTATCTTCAAAAGTTAGGCGCGAATATTAGAATGTGATGGCTATGAGTTTTAAATGATAAGTTTAATCACTATGCTACATGCGATATTACAGAATATCGCAGTTGGCACTTAAGCAATTGCTTTTTCAATGCAATAATAATTATACTTATTCAATGTAAATTTCTAAAATTATTATACTCGATAGGCAATAACTACTACTTTTCCTCTAGGAGTTGTGCTTAGCATATAGGTTTTAGCTGGACCAAAATTCCTTTTACATTGAAAACTAAAAAGGTAACATAAGATGCAAATAATGTGTTATTGTATTGTATATTTAGTGATATTACCACTGTAAATAACTAAATACTTGCAATAATAGAAATAGTAGTAGGTAGGATGACGTACAGCATAACATAGTTCTGTGTTATTTATTTAGTAGACTCCAATTCAAAGAGCTACGCATACATAAGCGGAATATAAAAATGTAAAATAACAATGTATAAATTGTAATTAGAACAATGATTTCATTAAATTTCCTAAACAGCAGAAAGTCTTGTATGTTTTTTCTATAATCTCTCACACCAGGGAGATAGATATTTATTATCCCAGACAAAATAATTGCTACTTCGAACCAGAACACAGCAGTCTGCTGCTATATGGCAGAAACAGGTGTTGCGGTCCTGGCGTGGAACGCACTTCCTTGCTTCAAAGGACATGTTAAGCAATCTGTCCCAGTTATTGCTAATGAAAATATTTCAAAAGGTTAAGAGACCGAGAGTCCAACAATATGATTTACCAGTAGGCACTATCAAAGTACCCACATTAAAGTATGCATAACTTCTTCCCCCGATTATCATTATAGAGGAGAACCGTGCTAAGAAGTAGGACATGTGGTCCACACACCCTTAGGATATTATAGTATCTATATATATTAGATATTATAATATCTATGATATAAAAGTTCAATATAATATTAAAAGAAAAATATAAAACTAAAATCGTGTGAAAGGTTGATATTCGATTTCTAACAAGGTTAGTGGTAATTAGCAATGCAATCGTAACCTCGAAAAATAGTCATGCTAGTGATAAAATTGCTGATACTATTTATAATATCATCATTATTGTATCAAAAGAGAATCTATCGATAATATCAACAGCAATACTAGCGATAGTATACTACTCCTCTTTATCAATACGTATTACTTCAGATTTTCGAGGTATACTGAGAATAGTATTGTGACCTACAATACTATCGATAGTTAGGCAGCGCTAATTTCTAATGTTCTGAACTGTTTATCAATAATATTGAAACATAATGAGAAAATGGTATTACAACTGCAACAAGTCAAAATGTATATAAGATATGTGTTGAGTGGAATATAAATATAACGAAGTGCCGACATATAATTTAAAAGTACATAAAAGGAAAGACATGCCACAGACAGACAATTCATATAACTTTTTTTTGCCGCGTACTTTACTGTGACAAATACGTTTCCCAGATACTTGGGTACTAGTTAATATGATATCATCTTTACTTTTTGTTTTACTTGTATTTCAAGCGCAACACTTTAAATAAAAATAAAACAAACAATCATAAACTATTTATTAGATAAATAATAAGCTTCTAAAGATTCCAAAAATGATTATGGACCTTTAAAAAACCATTTAACATAAGTCGGCACTCCTTAATATCTATCTATACTCCATGGCTACGCATACCACGCGCCATTATTAGGGATGACACTAACTTAAAACTGTGGCACGAATATCAAATTTATCAATCGTGCCTTCACAAGATATTTTTAATCAAATATCCCAATTAAGCATTCGTGTGTTTTTTTTTACTATGAGTTATGTTAATATAACTAATTATACTTATATCTTGCGTATAAATATTATATTAGTATATTTTCAAGGTTAAATTAATTATGAGACTTCCTCCTTTCACACTCCTAATAAATCAGTTGACGTGGTATAAAATTCTTCACCCACTTGCATAGATAGCATAAGCAAACATAAAATCTTTAAAATGTAATACAATTTTTATCCCATCATAAGAACAAAAAAAAATGCAATAATATTGTAATAAACTCTCCATTATTACTAACAAAATTATCTATTTCGTCTATTTATATAAGCAAAATATGAACTTGTTATAAAATTATAGAATAATCAATCCAAGTAGTCTACTTTGTGTCACATAAATTGTGCTTTTAGCTCTGATAGCTATTTAAGAGGGTCGTTTAGTTTACGACTTCTTGCATAAAGTTTCCCAGGGGCTGCAATAATGGCAACTTTGACGTTAGATTCTCTTTGCTGACGAAATGACAACCCTGTTGGCTTGACAGATGTAGATGTTTCCGAATCGCTATAAAATGTCGAGGTGTACATTACTTGGATAAATCAGTTATTAAATTATATTCAACTTCTTAATTAATTAGTAGAGCATTAATTTAATTTAATCTTTTATTGTATATAAATGAACTAGTTAAAGTAATTAATATATTAAATTAAACTAGTGGTGAGTTGGAAATACAAACGAGAATGATGGACGGAAACGATTTAGCCTCTGCAGCCACTAGAAGAGGTTTTGTATCACAGGCATGGACTCGTGTTTCCCAGGTGATGCTTATGTTCAATTTACATGATGTTTACACTAAACACTTGTATAGGTTAAACGTTTGTCCGATATAACAAGTTTCCTGACTGGTGTAAGTTTATGCAGGAAACTTTGAAGTTGGTTATTGATGTGGTTAATGAACTTAGGGATATAGTGCCGAATTTGTGCTGATATCATTATGACTATTATGCACAGAGAGATTCAAATAGATGATAGAATTCCTTTGGATTACTTAATGTTGCCACTGTGGTTGTGACATGTAGTTCAGATTCTTCTCACAGTACCGTATTTTTGCAATAATAATGCCTGGAGTTCGATGCTTGACCAGGAAATACAGAATTTGTTTATTGTACATTCATGCTACTATCATACAATACTTAAATCGAGGCTATTCATTAAATCTATAAAATATTTTAATGTTTTGTTTCTAGATGTACCAAAGTATGTTAGACAAATGGACACCACACACAAAGGGAAGATGGGTTGGAACTGTTGTTCTTTTATTATTATTTTTACTTCGGATATTCCTAAAGCAGGTGAGCTTATATACAACTAGCTTTTCACATAGCTTAATGCAGTATTTTTCAAACATTTTTATTTCAATCAATTTTTTACTCACCTATAATATTTTACTTTTACACTTATTAATTTTTAGTCAATCTCAGTAGAAAGAAATTCAATGATCAGAAATCTTTAAAGAGACTCTTTTGCTATATTCAAAAGAATTTATTATATATATTTTTTTAATACAACTTCCAAGTCCAAGATACTTTTACAAATTAAGCACTTTTATTATTTACAATAAATATGTGAGCCAATAATACTATTGGCTCTATTTCTGTCTTTATATTGTAGTACAAAACTGTTTAGCTGAGTAATCCAATTGGATGCAGCTAAAAGATAATTTTTGCTAAATTTACCTTGTATATTATGTTTTTTTTAATATAAAAATATGTTATACTTTCAGGGTTGGTATATAGTCACATACGCTTTGGGTATCTATCACTTGAACTTGTTTATTGCATTCCTCACACCAAAGATAGATCCTGCCATGGACTTTGACGGTGAGTATATTTTTATTATTGAATGATACTGTATATAAAATGTGACTTTTATTTATACTAAACATACTACTTGTTTTATCAACATTGCTAGCTTACGTGCTTAGTTCTTGGGTTTGCAATACACAGTGAAAATCTCCTATAGTAAGTTATTGCACATTTGGTGCAACAAAGTCATGGGATTTTTTTGTGTTTTCATTATTTTTAATTAATTCTTAATTAACTTTTTATGTAAAACTGTAGCCAAAACCATAAACTATGGAATAAATTTGAATAAACATTGTAAACCTACTCCAGATAATATTTTAGCAATAAGGAAATAACTTCAAAAAAATGTGAGAAGTGTTCTCCTGTAAAATTACATATTGGGTTGTTGTGACTTTGTTGCACCAAAGGTGCATTATGTTTTATTTAAGATTGAGTTCAGAAACTAATTGTTAGTGCAAAGCATTTAACTGCAGATAATATGCATTGTCTTTTTCAATTTATGAGACTAAAATATGATCCTCTTTGAAAATTTATCAGTAATGTCAAAGGATGGTATTGACTACTAACCTAACTTGTATGTCCCTTTGCCATCGCCTTAAGTAATCGGACCATAACATTTTGGTAAACATTTTTGCAGGGGTCATAAAATTGTTATCCAATAAAATATATAGTTGTGCAAGAAAAAAATTGGTTTAGATTATCAAGTATTTTATGCTATTATTATTTTGGTAAATACTGTATATTCAATAGTATCTGACATGTATTTAAGGGCATCAATCTGCAAGTAATTCTAGTAATTTCATATCAGAAATTTTTGTTCAATTTAAATACAACAGTGAATGATATGAGTGTGTGGGTGCATTTAATTACATATTCTCTCGTCAATCAAGATACCTTAATTGGTCAAGCGGTGAAACGTCAACTCAAACCATACTTGTATATCGAATCCTTGTTCTGATAGTATCCCATCAGGATAAATATAGGACGAAGTGTATGTATATAAAAACCCACATTTTATTATGTCTGTATGTTTGTATGTCCATATGTCCGAAGAAATGATATTGTTGTCATTATAAAATATACATAATTATATAAATGAGTAAAAATACGATTTTAATTTTAATTATACTTTAAAATATATATAAACAGAGTTATTCCTAAAAAATACTAATCTCTTTGAAAAAGGATAATGATGGACATTTTTACTAGTAATTTATAAAAGTCATATCCAGGTAGAAGAAACTATATATTTTTCTTGTAACATTTTCAGGCGAAGATGATAGCGGTCCTGCCTTACCTACTAGAGCGACTGAAGAATTCAGGCCATTTATTAGAAGATTGCCAGAATTTAAATTTTGGCTATCTGTTACAAAGAGTACAATAGTAGGATTTTGTTGTACATTCATTGATGCTTTTAATATACCAGTATTTTGGCCTATTTTAGTAATGTATTTTATCACACTCTTCTGTATTACAATGAAACGGCAGATTAAGGTAAGTTTGCAGTTTTCTTTCATACCATACAAATTAAATTTTAATACAGGTCTGGTACAAATAATGGTCAGGCCCAAATCAATTTTTTTTTTAAATATGAATTGATTTTAGTTTTTGATGTCTTTGTTTCCATGGCATCTGTCTCACTGGAAATAACTACCCAATTCCTATTTTTTTTTGTTTTTTTTGCTGTATGTTGTCGGTGCTCCTTAAAATCATTAATCTTGTACCATTGCTAGTTGACATTTCCGGTACTATAATCAATTTGTATGTATGTTATGTTTAGAGCAAATAAAAAAAGTAATGCAGGAAGCTGGAAGATAATAAAATCCCAGTAGACAAAGATACTTTATAGTTCAAATTACATTAATTATTAGATATAAGAGATATATATTCAGTGTTATAATGTAACGCAAAAACGGATGTTGATAACTATTTCCAGATCCTATACTACATACTATATCCAAATATGTACCTACGATGATACTTGTATAGTATTTATACGTACATAGTATACATACAAAACATATTACAAAGTTATACAAAAACATCATTTTATGTTACGTAAGCGTTACGTACGTTACGTTAACAAGCGGGACCTCTTGCGTAACAGAAATGAATAAATAGTACTGAAGAGTCCTGGTCAAGCGAAATCGTATAAAATATTTAGATCCGAACTTTCAAATATTCAAGAACCTTTTATTTTAGCCATTGCTTAAATGAAAATTAGTAATAGTTTCCATTCTGTTCTGGTCATTACTTACAAGAAAAAACACAATCATAGCAGCTTCAACTATAAGTGTAGAATTAATATTAAATGATGAAATCGTATCGTAAATGCATCGCAACCTTTGAAACTGGTAGAACCTTTTAAGGTTCGACTCCGTAAGCACTTATTTCTGCTTTTATAACAATAATGCAGAAATAGGTGTGGCGGTGTTCTTGCTTCTGTGTTCTGGTTTGGAGGGTGTGGTTAGAGTAATACTTAACCAAGACGTTTCCAGCATAGTCCTCACCTCACATCTGTAATTGACCTAACAGATAATTTCGATCCTATCTTAGCTCGATCACAGATGTCCATGGGCGGCAGTGACCACTTACTTGATGGATTGCCCGTCTGCTACCTCACAGTTATAAAAAAACTTTTTACACCATGTCTGTATTTCATACAATGCGATCATATTGATATGTTTTACATTATTTTCAGCACATGATTAAGTACCGGTATCTACCGTTCACACACAGCAAGCCTAAGTACAAAACTGTGGAATCAACAGTAACTGTGAACTGACGACGTATGCGACTGCTTCTACATGCAGTACGAGTTTGTGTAACTTAGAAACTGTTGTACGCGAATGTTTCTAGAAATACAGTTTTTATTGTAATGTTAATTCCGTTTTTGATTTTCTATCGTTTATAAGTGTAAAGTGCCTGGGTGTGAAGTGTTGTGTGAGGAAGATTGCGTTTTCTTATATGATTGAAATTATTTACAATTAAAGATGTTTTGTCACCAAAGAAGTTTATGTCTTATAACATTGTCGAAAATTTAGTTTATTTTCTTGTGCGGGCTTTTGCAAGAATTGAAGTGGCGCCACCTCTTGACGAATAGCGTGAAATTCTCGTCTCTCATAATATTCTAAGTACAAAGTTTAGTTTAACAATTATTTAATTGTACGATTACAATACATGTTAGTGTATATAATAAAGTAGGCACATCGATAAACTTTACGAAAGAAAATCATCCCACTCGAGGGTAATGAACAATACGTCAAAAGAGAGAGAGAGAGAGAAAAAAAGTAGTAAGATAATAAGTGAATTGTTTGATTTGTCCTTAACCTCGCCTTAAAATTTGTGGAAATGTACACCAATTTTTTTTAAATCGCTTCGATTATTAAAAATACTGATATGATGTTTATTTAAAAGTAAATTTAGATAGATTTCTTTTGTAATTCTTTTGATAATTAATTAATATAACAGCATATTTAGTTTAGCTCTATCAGTTATTAATGTCTTATCTTTAATGTTTCTTGTATATAATTTCCCATGGCAAAGTCCATACTAAATGATACCTACGCTTTTAGTTAATTGTTTAAACAATGAATAAAATCGAGTAAAGCATACACGCAGTAAGGATCACAAACGCTATGAAAGAAAACACATTTGGTATTACACATTAAATAAATTCTTTGATTTAATTAAGCAATATATTTTTGGTAGCATCCTTACTTCCCTTCGCACTTGATCGTTTATTAAATTCGTGTTTAGTTAACTTATTAATAAAAGCATTTATTATATACAAAACAAGTCGAGGCCCGCGGTCGTTGGTACTAAAACCATCGTAGGTCAACCGTCAAGATCATTGGCAAAGCATCAGTCGAGGTCTTCGAACATTATATCGTACTAAGTGGCTTTACGCTTCTATAAGTTTATAATAAATACATGTAAATAATACAATGTAATGTCGCAATATTTTTAATAGACAATAGAAAACTTTTGGATTATTTACGATAACATTATTGGTTTGGTGCTAAGTAGTACCTAATTATAAGTTTACTAAAGCAAACCTTCTGGTTCTGTCCTCCCTAAACTTAAATGTCCTTTCTTATTCTACATCGGATATGTTGTACTACTCTCGAGATCTGCTACTTCTCAGACGTTTGATCGATTTGCACAGCTGTATTTTACTAGTTATATGGACGGCTACTATACTAACTACATAGTATAAATTAGGTTTATATATGTACTCGGCCTCCGAAAGTATTTATCGTTTACTCAGAATCCGGTAAGAAAATAGAACAAAGTTACTATATTAATTTACGGTGGTCTTTGACATGTAAGGTCGCCAATGGGATAAAAACTAGTAAGATACAATGATTATGACTTGCTTGGTCTGAAATTAAAAATTCTTAGGCTACCTCCACGTGGTATAAAATTATACAGTAAACAACAGCGCAGTAGAGGCAAAGCAACTGTAAATAACTGTCTGTCCTTTGGAATAAATAAAAAAAAATGTTATATTCTTGGTTTACCCGCATGGTATGGCGCACTGAAAATAAATAATTTCCATGTTCAATACATCATTACCATAAGCCCAATTATTATTGCGAACTTAGATATTTGGGACTGATTAGTTACACACCAAAACGTACTTTATAGAAATTACGTAATTAATCTATTCGTAAAATTATTGGAAGATATAATAGAGTTCAAAGTTTTTTGTAATTAAGAGCGAATATAAGACAAATGGGCATTTTCGCCAT
>DWNJ01000453.1:0-15422 GCA_018250275.1 Udranomia eurus | reverse complement strand
AATATTGTTCCTAGCTTCTGCTCGTGGCTCTATCGGCCTTATAAAGCAAATATGGGACAAAATTGGTTTATCGAAAAGATATATCTATAAATATATAATAGATATTACGATAAGCCTTTTTTTGCAATTATTCTTCAGATTTATTATTTATCTTCAGATACGATTTTCGTTCTGTTTCTAGTTACCTTGGTTTTGAACAGTTTTGACAACTGAACACCTTATGTAACTTTTATTGTTTCTTTACCATATAAATAAATTTTGGCAACGATTTTAACCCGATTCTGAGAAATATTTTCACACGTAAACGATCATCAAGAAATATCATTAGAGAAGATTGGGTACACGATAAATTGCGACTCTTAATCAAATCTTGTTATGCACTTAGATCTAACGACGGATTATAATTACATCTTGATATTTGCTCATCACTTGATATCGAATATACGTAATTATAATGCTCGTAAACATCTGGTCTCGGCGTTTATGACTGCAACAGGTCGGGACCTGGTCTTATGTAAGACGGTTTACACAAAAGCGTTAGTGTGTTGTGTCAAATTTATACTATCTTATATGTACGAGTATTTGAGTGAGAACTCTTGAACATATTAATTTAAACCATAAATGATTCCCCATACGCATACAATGATTCGTGGTATTACACCGTCTATTTATTTGTAATTTTCTTTTTTGAAATATTTGAAATATTTTTGTTGGATTTTTTTTTCTTTTCTACTATACAGGTCTTTATTCTACCTGATGGTAAGTGGTCACTGCAGCCCATGGACATCTGTAATCAACCCAAGGCAGAAACGAAGTTCTTTCTTAGGTCGACTACGAATGCGTTGCTACCCTTGAGAACTAAGTTGGAACGCCTCGGTTAAGTATGTCTCCCTAACCACACCCTTCAAAGCAGAACACAGCAGCAAGAATACTGCTGTTATAAGGCAGAAATAGGTGTATGCATACAATTATCAGCTAGGTTTTCTTCATAACCCGTTTACGCGAAGTGCATCAAATTTAACGTGAACTGTGGCTTAATAATCTGAATGACTTGTCTCAGTCGCGCCCTCGTTGCTTTCGGAGGTAGTTCATGGTGATGATGATCTGACATATGACATCGAATAGGCCAGGAGCTGGACAACGCAGAATGGACACGTTCTGGTTGATTAATGAAAAATGTATAGTGGTATTCACAGTGATTAATTCTAACACCTATACGTATAATAAATCTGTAGGTGATTGCTGTCTGTACATTAAATATATCTAAGAGTAATCCAATTCAGGTATATATTAAAGAATACAACCCATTTTTATTGTGTCGTTTGTTTGTCTGTAAATGAAAATTTTGTGGGACAGGGACGAGACGGGGAGGCGGTACGAAGTGCGCCGGGTCAGCTAGTTAACTAATAAAAAGTCAACCAAACGTATTCTATTATTGTCTATCTATGCAGTTAAAGCTGCGGACAAACGTTATACCTATATATTTAAACGCATTAGTGCAATAGTGGAGCTGACGGAAGATGGTGACAGCGTGATAGATTGCACGACTAATAGTCGACTCGTCGAGGTCTCAAAACACATAATTTACCATTTTTCATTACTATCCTTCGGCTTGTTCTATTTCTCACCAAATTAGAACTGTTCGAGTAATCGACTAGTTATGCTGGATGTGGCCTTTATATTTCTTATTCGTACAAAGTAGAGAGGTTCTTTTGTAGTCATAAACAATTTCCTACAAATTATGATAGCTGCCAGGAGCTGACTGGCTGAAACTTTTAGATTTTTATGATTTTTACACACTTTGACCTGCTAGCTTCCAACAAGAAAATGTGAAAATACATAACATTCGTCCGACATGGCTCGAGATTCTTGAAGACAGGTAGTTGACCTACAATTTTTTTAAACTCTCTTTTTGTAGTTGATGTGGAAGACGTTTTCTAATATACCTCGACCTGCACTCGCCACCATGTATATCGCATGTTACATTGTTTATTTTAATGTGTGTGTGTTTCAGTTAAAGTAAAAAAAACAGTTAATGCAAACTACGGTTAAGTTTAATTACCAGTAGTTCTTCTAACATAATTTGAAAGTTCTAGAATCTTTCATTGTTCGGGCATCGCTACAGCTGTTTCTGCCTAATAACAGCAGTTGCTGTTCAGAAGTAGTTTCTGAGTAGAACGATAAGGTATAGGATAGCAACACATTTATTGTTGACCTCAGACAAAAATTCAAACCTTGGGTAGATGGGCGCGACATACTCAAAAATTAAAAGAACCTGTAGTGTTGTTGGAGTTAATCCTTAATAAGCCTGAATCACATCGTTGAGAATTTATGGACATCCTAACCAGTATGTCAGATGTTTTAGACTTCCGCTAAGGCTTATCGTTTACGACTTACCGAAGCACAGATATGCATAATATCGTATGCTTATAATTATCACAGCAACGAATCTCAAATCATTTCATATCAAAGTAAGCGTAACTTATAAACACTACTTACGTGCTCTTTTCTAGCTATAGTTTTTTTATAGAAAATGAAAACCCAACGAAATTAGTTGAAACAATAAAGAGACTCTTCTAGCCACGTTTTTTGTTTACACAAGCCAGGTAGCGGGCCGAGTGCGTGTTATTAAGATGGTAATTTTAAATGGACTCTTGTTTTAATTGAGTTATGGGCAGTGTTACGCTTATTAGAGTGGGCAATATTTCGTGCCTCGTTCACAGTTCACGCGCGGCCGTTTTTCGAAATGAAATAAAATCACGGGCTTAAAATGAGTGGACAGTTTTTCATAACTTTTTTTATTGTTTTAATTAGTTACGGTTGCAGTGAGAAATATCGCTATATCACCTTGAAAAATATTGACTTGTTATCTGATTCCGACTTTTAACAAAATGTTCAGTGCCGATAATAATTCAAATAGGTACTATATATCAAGTATAGATGAAATTTAAGTTGCCCATAGAGGCTGTATTGATCACTCGTCTCATCACTACTAATAAATAACTAAGTAGGTACTAAGTTAATACCGTTCTTTTAGACATGAAACATTTTAAAGTACCTCTTTGAAAGGTAATAACGAAAATATCACACGACCTCACCATGACAAATCAGTCAGTAGATAATCGGTCGATAAAAGTAAATATAGCTACGTTGCATATGACCGCCTTGTGACCACTCAATTTTTTGGACATTTGCAATCACACGATGTTACCACAAATACCGTGATCATTAAACCAAAGTCGTTACGTTTAATTTACGGCATAGTGTGACTTGCACATCGTCCGTCTATAGTGATTCAAGACAACATAATTATTATCGATTATCGATATAATTATTAATGCAATCGTAAATCATAATCTGCAACTACTATTGGGTAAAGATTTTGAGTAAACTTGCTGTACCCACTTTCGTTACTCTGTGCAAAAACTTTGTGTATTGAAAACTTTAAGTTTTCACTCCTGATTGCCACGGATAAAAATGTTAATGCGTAAGTACATAACATAGTTCTTCAGTCGAAATTACAAGTAGAGTAGAGTATAGATCTTCCAGTTTAAAAATGCACGCCCTATACACCTACCCTATATACTTACAAGTAAAAACTTCATTTATTTTTTGATTTCTTTACAATATTGATCAAGGCACAAATGCATTTGCGGTGTTCAAACACGATTTACTCCAGTTTCCCTGAGTTAAGGAATCAGTGAAATATCGAACTAGTAGCCTTACTTGCATGTTGGTGAACTTCTGTGATGGCTAATGTTACTGACATCGCAGTAACTAAGTTTATATGCATAAGCTTATTCAGACATGAAGTACTGGGTACTCACATACAGCTCAGTATAATACTTCCTCCGCGATGGTTAGTCGAAAACCCGCTTAATACGTCGCAACTAGTTGTTAATATTCCAGATTACATGTTATGACATGCTGGATGAAACAATACATTCTCACGAGGCAAATACACGTAGTATTTTGGACGTGTGTGTAACAGGTAATATTCTGCTTCATTGTGACAGCGGTATGTCGCTTTCCCACGGATACACGCTTCGATATGATTTTCCACTTATTTCCTACACTTGGCCTTCCTGGACGCAAGGGTAATTCTTGACCGATTCTTGGTGCACTCCAAAATTGTCTGATGTTACAGCAACAAGAACATTGCTGTTAGAGTAGTCGGTGGTGCCACCGGTGTAGAACATGTAGAACACCTACCACCATGGAATTCTCATATCGCAGCTTAGAAGATGATCATTCTAACAGAATGCTATCCAGGACATTTTTTTATAATGTTATAGGCTCGCGTTTGACAGCTATCTCACGTGACGGTAAGTGAGATGCAGCTTACGATGGAGCACGCTTGCCTAGAAGAGGACCATTCATTTTTGACTTGAACAGTCCCAAGTCGTAATAGTTAGGGAAAATAGACGCTGGAAGGGAGTTGCACTCCTTGGCGGAATTCAACAGGAGCAACCTGGTAAAACGTATCGGAGAAACTAACAAAATGATATCCAGGACATTACAGCCCATTTAACCTAAGCGTCACATTTTACAGTAGTATCTATGCAGCATATTCGTTATCTATACTACATATAGGGCTTTCAAGTATACAATATAGATGTGTGTTTAAACCATGCGCAACAACATTTCCACGTACATAATCGCCCGAACCCCACCGAAAGAGTAAAATGTGGGCTATTTTCAAAAAAGAGCATTCTGATTCGAAATGGTGTTCCTTCCGTCGACATTTACCATCGCTCCGGTGAAATTACTGAGAAGTCAATAAATTCGAAGTGAAATATTGGCCGATAGTCGAATGGCGATGAGTGGCGACCTCGCTTCCGAAAACCATCACCGAGTCGACCGCTGCAGAAACAAAAAGGCCGGTGCCGCCGGTGCACATCCGATTGCACTGCCAACGCTGAAAAATTACACTGACAGCCCTACCAACTGGAGTTAATACATTACGAACCATAGATGTAAAGTCATGGATACGCCTTGCCGTTTGATGTTAAATTAAACTAAGTTAAATCAAATTTATATGCACTGATTTAATTCACGACGGGAATACCTTGCACACTTACTTACCTTCTTAGGTGTATCATATGTCACTTGATGAACCTGTTACATTTGTTTAGGTATAAATCATTATCGCAAAGAAAATGTTAGAAAAGAATACTAACTGCATTTAATATTAGCAATAATAAATATTAGCATTGGCTTGTTTCGTACATTGGATTTCTAATTGCATTCACCAGCATCATATATTGTGATCCAAGTCGTTAAAAATAATGTCACAAAGGGTACGTTCTACACCCTTGCCTTATATCTACGTTACCAACGCTCCACCAATTCGACGACGTAATTTCCTATTTGAAAATTCAGTTTTTTCTTCTATTTTTCACGACCGACCGACTGGTCGCCCCGCGCTCACTGCACCGGACGAACAGAAATTTGCTCAATTAAATTAGACATTACAATTTATGTGCATGCAGCGATATTTATTATTTTGATATCGACCCCAGCGGTAAAACCTATTTTGCAAAAGTCGTTTTCACTTTATGGTCACAAACCTTGCGAAGATATAGAATAATTATGTTAAAGTCCTGCTTGAGAAAAGCTCAATTTTGGAGATATCATCGCTTTTACTATAATATTTTCATACCTACGTATGAAGTGGTGAAAATATAAACAGAAAATACGAAATTTCATAACGTAAGCATGTAAAAATATTCATTGTACACTTAATTTTATCTTAAATTTTTTTATAACTACTTGTAAGTATGAAGGTGATAGAACCTAAAGTCCGACTCCGGATGTACCACCGCCACACCTATTTCTGCCTTATAACAGCAGTGTTCGTGTTGCAGGTTCGAAGGGTGTTGTCCGGGAGACATACTAAACCGATCCGTTCCAACTTAGTCCTCAGAGGTAGCAACGCATTTGTGGTCGGTTAGAAAGAACACATAATATCACATATAATTTTAGTCATAAAAATATAAATATACTTAATTGACTCCATTCATAATTCCGTCAAACAAACACCACCTGATAAGTATTAAATGCATAATCATACGAATCAAGTCTCGCGACATTACTAATGACGATAACCATAACAATCACAATATTTCAATGTTCTGTAAGAGCCCAAAAAGGTCCTAATGAGTTTGCACGCCACAGCCGTGTCTGTATAATGAATGTACTAATTTTGCACAAACAATAAGGCTAAATATGCACTAGACGGGTCACGTCTGTTAGTTTCTGAATACTATTTTATATGTAATTTTGATATTCCACAAATAATAAACGCAAAAATATGTTAATATAGATCTATATATATATTGCATAATTATCTGTATAAGTTATAGAAGTCAAACATGTCTTATTAATAAATAATTGCCCCTAAATAGTTAGTAAGTTATCGAGTTGATTTAAAACTAACAACAAATGAATAAACAGTGTCCTTAACTAGATTGGCACTAGTCACTTCGTTCAACAAGTCTGTAACAATCAATAATATTAACGGAGTTTTGATTGGAAATGCTGAATACGACCATAGCCTTACAGATCTTTTAAACTCACCTCCGTGGCGATCTTACGCCTTCCCAGAAGTTATGACGCACGGTTTGTTTGTGAAAAAAGTCGACAATTACAACTTAGTTGGCAAAATGTCGGATCGTTCGTGGAACGGAATGGGGACTTTCTTTTGTTTCGGACGGGCTCACGGGGCGCGCCGAATCAACGCGGCGACGCTATTTGTTTCTACTACCACTGCGGACATGTGTTTTGAAAACGTTGCTTTGTTGAGACATTTTTTCCGACGGCACAATCTCAAACGTCCTTTCATTATTACCCCTGATTTCGGGCAACGAGATAATGAGTCGTTGACAAGGATGGTAAATAAATTTGTTTATGGGTGTAGCTTTCAAATTTTATTTTCACGGACTGGCTCCCGTTAATTTACAATCATATAGCATTTACAGGTACAAAGTGCCTGATTATTATTTTCACAAAAGGATGACGACTACTCCGGTGTTGTAATTTTCTATATTTGGCAGTAGGTAATCATAATTAACGCTTAGCTCAGTACCGAAAACAAAACCGTATATAGGTATACCTACTCATAGCGTTATTCAATTCCGTTAAAACCTAATCAAACAGAATTTATGATAAAAGCAAAAACATTTCCACGGCGCCAGTAATAAGGAGTTAGTAAAAGCGTTATTTAACTCAGCAATAACGTTAGAAGTGCTAGGACTGCGATCTGAAACGATGGAAGAAGTATGAAAGTAAGGCGGTAAAGGCGTTTGTCGTAGTCTTTTTTATAATACTATTTTAAATAGACACAGACGTAAAGATCTTCCAGTCTACAAATGCACGGTCCTCTACTATATAAAATTATTTTAATGTGTGAAAGCGTATATTTATTTCGACTCTTTACTAGTATGTGTAGGCTATTTTTCTTTAAGCTCGTTCTGACACTGAATGCACAAATTGTATAACTTGTCAACTTACTTTGTACTTTTTACCAATTATATCGGCTTATAAAAATTTGAACATGAACACTTTGGAGGGGCATACATTTTTAGTCTAGAACAACTGTAATTGTCAATCTCCGTAACCAAGACATAACACGACATTGTTAATTCAAGTATGTCATTAGGTCATCACTTAAAACGTCGTATTACTTCGCATCAATCCGATAGCAAGTCCTAGGACAGCCCATAAGATATGACCCTATGATTAGCAACACACCATTCGCGAGACATAGCGAACTCAACGCGCTGTTACAAGACATTGTAGCATGTAAACACAGGACTAATGCCCACTAAGGGTTTAACAGTCAGCTATAACAATCCTGCTTACATTTAATGCCTTCCAATTACAGTCTTCACTCGCTTTAACGATTTCGCCGAGCATTAACTATTCCAATTTTATGTTTCAACCGTCGAAACGCGAAATTCCCGAAGTTAACTCCGAAATAAATATTTTATGCCTAATTATAGGTATAGGGTGGATAGTGTCGTGTGTGCGCTGAATCACATAAAAGTCGCTAGTAAGGATCATCTCAGTTTTTTTTGTAGATTTAAAAGCAATTAGATTTAGCTCGCGAATTCACTCGCAACAGCGAGTCGAGTTAGCAAAAAAGCAGAGATTATTGGATGATAAAAAGTTACTGCCTGTTTGCTGATTTTCTAATTCATCACTTATTTTCACATTGACTATACTTTATGATTAATATAGAATTGAATATATGGAATCACTAGATAGACTTTATTTTTTGGAGGTAACTACTAGTTTTTTTCTAACAACTATGACGTATCTTTATGTAGTTATCTTTCATTCCTTATGTCTTAAATTGTCCATTCCAATCCAATCCAATCCATACAACGCCTGTGTGCTATATTCACGTATATATAAGGAGAAAACACCAATATTAAACGGTAAGCAATTTTATCCCGATCAGTCAGGTCACTGCGCGTACACCGACTTTTGTCTCGTCGTTGGTGACTTACAAATTTTATTATCTATGGCTTAAAATGATATATGACGCTCTTAACTGGAGAATCATAAAATATTTTCTGTTTGTGAAATATTTCTGAAGCAATAAAGCAATAATTCACTACGGGACTACGGGGAAGATCGCGAGGCTTTATTTGCCGCCATAAACGTTCTGTTTATGGTGTACTTTTTTGCTGCTTGCCCCGTGAAGCCTGCGTACGCACTTGGACATAAACTTTGCCATTATCATTACTGCGATTAAACTCGTCCTCGGCCATAGATTTAAGTCGTTAGATAGTATCGTAGATATTGTAAATAAATCACAGGTCTATTGTCTATGGCAAGTTGATTTCAATTGACAACATGCGAATTAGTGCCTGTTGAATCCTTATAAAATTGGTTCCGCAATTGAATAAATGAAATTATTGTATTTTAGTTAAATCTATGTACTGTATAGACTTAAAATATTTGAAAACATTTATTACATCTGAATATTTTTCTTTTACGTATACATTTTTCCTTTCTCTATATATACTACAGCGGAACATACTAACCATCTGAATCTATACCTACGCATAGATAGATATTTAATACCTAGATATATGACCTACACGTAGCATTGACGCTCTTAATACTCGTAGCTAAGTATTAAAGTTGAGTTATAACAGTTTTATTGCTCATAACTTATAACTATATCGTAAGGGTTTTGAGTCCCACAGTTGGGAAAAATCTTATATTAACTGGCTGAATCAGTGGCTAGATCAGTTCTTTTTTACCTTTTACGGTTCGACCCTGGAGGCACCACCGCCACACCTATTTCTGCCTTATAACAGCAGTGTTGTTGCTGCTATGTTCTGGTTTGAAGAGTGTGGTCAGTGAGATATACTTAACCGAGGCATTCCGACATAGACCTCAGGGGTAGCAACGCATTTGGGGTCGACCTAAGAAAGAACTTCGATCCTGTCTTGGGTTGATGCATGAGCGGCATTGACCACTTACCACCTGATGGATTGCATGATGGTTTGCTACCTCCCAGTAATAAAAAAAATTTGGACACGTACAAATAAAATAAGCAAGTACAATATGATTCCTTATAATTAATAAAAATTACGATGAACATTATTCCTACGCCAGTATATAGAGTTGAGTGCCTGCATACTACATACATAGACGTGTATTCGTTATCGCCATCATCGCGAAGGCGTCAAGCCAAGTCGGCGTTTCACACGATTGAAGAGGTATGAAACTTTGGAAGTGTCGACGGGGGGCTCCATTAGTCAGCGTGATTAGTTCCCGAGTTAATGTTTCAATGAGATGACTAATCGTCGGCTACAGTGACAAATGTGTGCGCGCGCGCATCCCTCCCCGCGGCCATCGCTCAACCGAAGTGTTATGTGTAACAGATGAAGAGATTTATATTTATTAAACTAGTGTGGCCATCGTTTTGAGTCCTTGTCTTATCTACATTTCAATTTGACAATTTCAAAAGAAAGTTAAGTTAAGTCCTCTACGAAGTAAAAGTAATTAAAAAGTAGATTTTCTCTGTGTCAAGTATGAATGTCCAATGAATTTTCTTGTTTTCTGGTTGTAAGAAAATATTTTTACGTGTTACATACACGTAGCATACATTAAATGCCTGTATAATAGTAGATGTAAATGGGTATAATAGAAAATCCAAGCGCCCTGAAAAACGCAACTCATTGACACAACAATACTCGTATCCCACTATATTATATTTCTTTATTATTACAATTCGCTGGTAAAGCTTCGCTGATCGCGCATTTTGTAATACGCCGATATTCCCAAAAATGTGGTTGGATTCGAACCCGGACTTCTAAAGTTGGGGAGCGTGAATCTTAAACACTATGGCTCTGTGGTCTGGCTCTATGGTTTTAGCAACGCGACTAACAAACTGTCACGAACGACGCCACAGCCGCAACCTCGATCAGTTGTGCATAGTGACGTGCACGGACGTTTTAATGGAATAGTATGGTCACTTTGATTGTTGATAAATGACTCGGCTTACGAGTTCGGAGTCAGGGGTTAAAGCGGCCGCGATCTAGTGTCGGGATCTTTTTCAAATTCTCGCCTCGCGGTCGATATTTAAATCTTATTTTTTAACATCAAATAGGACACCGAATGGACCAGTCGATATGTCTCTACTGTGATTTAATATTGATCGAGCTCTTTGAGACCGCCGCTTCGCGACGGAGATTTACAACTGACTTGATAGCTACTGCGAATGTTATTGTATTTTCCACGTACGCAAGTGCATTGACGCGAGGTCTCTAAGTTTTGCTCGTGTTTAAGTTACGCCACAGACCTGTTTTAGTCGACAGTCTGTCTGCGTGGCTTAACAAAATACTTACGGCTTTAATACAAATATTAAATCGATGGATTGATCGCTCTATGATTCTTCTTGCTTACAATTTGCGGTTTTCAGGCAAAAACTTCTATTTAGATTAGACTTAAAATGATGCTAGTGTTGTTTTCAAACTTTCAATTCTGTATATTTTTTTAACTACTAGGATGTAAATACATACTTGTTATTTTGTTAATCCTTCCAACTAAGCTCGGCAGCTTGTGTTAGGAGCGGATTTACGTCAATAGTGCAATGGGGAAGTGATTATCCAACTCCTATTGAGCTATTGCCGCTTCAGTCACTCATCGTAATGTCAGTTATCGACAGTTATTTACTTTGCAATAGGTAATTGTGTTAATGAGGACACCTTCAGTTAGTCTGAACCACCAAAACGTTTGTTAAATTTATTTATGTTGCTTTTTATATAGAACAGAGTTGCAGGTAAAACTAGTATCATACATATAATCCCCGTCATGATATTAGATACTACCTCCATGAGAAGAGAGAACTCTTCGGATATGTAGAAACATGTCTACTATATTATAAATCAACGGAGCGTTATATAAATAAATAACTTAGTTCGTACAGTTGAAATACATGAGACGCGCCGCCGAAGAGGCCACATCAGCTTGGTTTTGCTCCATAAATCAAAACATACTCTTGTTATTAATCAAACGGACATCGGGACTCGGATATAAGGCTCGCATGACAGGTGGATGCACGTAATTAGTGAGCCATTTATGTATAGATATCACTGCCGAAGTCTGGATCGTAAGTGTAGGTAAAGTTACAGAGAGGCTTGTTCACGTTTTATATATGTACTGGAGTACTTTAATTTATCTACGTGACTTTTTTTATTAGATATGACAGAATAATAACTCTATAAAGGTAACAATTACATACTAGCTTTTGACTTTACCTAAGATTTGAATGTATAAAACAAAACTATATAATTATTTGAGGCAATTGTCTGAAAAAATACTGATCTGTCCTGCATTGTTTTTATGATTTTACCTTGCAATATTTTGTGTACTAAAGTCATGTATAGTAGTAGTATAATGATTTCTTAACAAATACCAACCATATAGATTTACTTTTTGAAACAAACGCTGAATAGAAAAAACGAAGCATATATTATTTGAATATATGGTATGAATAGGTACATAGTTTTCCTTATAATGATAAAAAAAACAAAACAAAGCGAATGTTATAAACAGACCGGACAGAATTATTATTATATATATAATTATTTCACAGTGATCGAACAATTCCACATCTGCGGTCAGCGACCGACGCGCGCCACAAACATAACATGATGACGTTAAATTAATAAATCAATTTCACAAAGAAATTAAACGCTAGTATAATAATTCTGAAAAATAGTACTCCTTAAAATACTTAAAAAATAACAAAAGAAACCAACAGACCGGACCAAATTCTAATTCTTACATAATTATTTCACAGTGATCGAACAATTCCGTATCTGTGGTCCGCGGTGACGGTGACCGGCGCGCGCCACAACACGATGACGCCGCACTTATCTGACGCTCTCATTTGTGATCGGTCGTTCTGTACGTTTTTGTGTGTCTATAAATATTTTTATGAGCAATCCACGTCGTACAGCCGATCGTAATCAGATTAACATTCAAGAGCACGGGTCAAACTCGCTTTTTGCATCTTGACGCCTCCATTCCACGTCTTGTGGGTTATTGTTAATGTTGGTGCATTAAATTAATTAAGCTTTGCGATTCCACTGTGGGTACAAATATATTTATTCGTTTGGGCGCTTATAACTGTATTTAGGCACTAAATATCGTCCCCATGTATTATGTACATGTTATCAAGTTTTTGACGTGAGAACATATTTTAAATCGATGAACGCCGGCTGCACGCACGAAAACATATCACGTTCCGCGTGCAAGCGAGAGCGCGGAACAAGCGATAGAGACACGATCGGCCTAAGCGTTCGGCTTGTGACGCATTTATCGGTCTTCCACTCCATCGGCTGATGCGTTTCAATTTTTATCGAAAAAAATGTAATTTTCAATTAACTCCTTCTTATTATTATTCTAAATTACATGAAAATATTCAATGTTTCTTCAATGATTAAGGAATCATTGAAGAAACCACGTAATTATATCACGTAAAATTATCATCCGTAAACCAATTTTACTTACTACTTAACTTAACTTACAGACAACCAATTTTTTTTATAGCATTAACGTAGTAAACGAGCATGCAGTCCACCTGATCGTGAGTTATTTCTTCGGTCGACTACAATCGCGTTGCTACCCCTGAGTTTAGTACTCAAGTTGGGACGCTTCGAGCGGGTATGTCTTCCTTACCGCACTCTTCAAACCGTACACAGCAGCGAGGACATTGCTGTTATGAATATATGACCAGCTGTGACATGGAACAGGAGGGATCAAAAAATCATGAAATTCGATGTGTATAATGTTATACACGAGTATAGACATAGGTACGAATATTACAAGAGCGTCTTGAAAAATTACTATTTATTCATCACCTTTAGGTAAATATTGAGCAAACAATGATTTTTAAGATACACTATACTTGAATGGGTCTATCCTACGTAGGTAATCTATGTTTCGTGTTGTTTTAACTTAATAAAATTTATTTTCTCGTGTAATTCATTTTCTCTGTTTACGGGGATTAAAAAGATACCAACACCAAAGTAGAATAGACAATACAGTTACCGATTTGTACCTAAGTATAATATATTTGGCTCTAAAACCACATTTTATAATGAATTAACATGTTTATATCGACTCATTTGGTCAGCGGTCTTATCCGATAGTTTTTTCTTCGCGAACAAATGGGAACAAGGCAACGTGATTCTTATGTTACGGTGTATAAAGTTCAATTTAATTTGTGGTTGTAGTTAGGATCTCAGACTGGATGTCAAAGTTATGACGTGTTAGATTGATTATCAGATGGATGTTAAAATACGTTTTACGACTTTTTATGGCAAGCTTTCGGTATAAGCTTCACAGTTAGGGCTGCCAGCCTCTGCATACCGGATTTTCCAAAAATCTTGTGTTACAGCAAACTTGGATCTTCCGCTTAAACAGAGGTAGAACCAGAATACAGAAGAACCAGATACAGTAAGAACAGACGTAAGAACAAGAGATAAGGCCTATCTACTGAGGCATAAGGTGGAACATCTCATTAAGTGTATATTAACACACCCTTCAAACCAGAAACCACTGATGTTATCAGGTATTTATTACGGTGGTGCTTCTGGAGGCCTTATACGATGATATGGTATAAGGTTCTATTACCTTCAAGTGAGCTGCAATTATTTTGTTAGTATGTTGGATCCCGACATCTGTTTAAAAGCGGGACCTGAGGATAACATACTCCAATGCAAATTGGTGGGAATACTGGCAGTTTGTCGAATGTTTTCAAACTTCAAGATCTTAAATTAACTTCAATGTATAACGGCTGCCATCTATCGACAACAACCAGAACCGACTGCTTGCTTACTTCCAAAACAGAGAACCATAAAACTAAACCAGTATCGGTCAGAATCAGAGTGATCTCGCTCGCCGTTGTGTTACTTGTTTTCGTATACGATATACCCACTAGACTGTACGCACTTTACAAAACAATTTAGCGTTCAGTTTGTCTCTCATGTTAAGTACATTAAACAAACTCTCGTAGTTGGCAACCCTAAGTCAAAACATCACAACAGATTCGTTTGTGACTAGAAGGGTTATTCTCCTGGAGACGAGAAGAATGCCTTTAAAGACATCAATTGCATTCGGATTCCTATGCATTTAACACCTAGGAGCAAATAATTTGTAAATTCTATTTGGATATAGTTTTATGAATATAGGTACTTTTTGTGATAAAATTTTAATACGAAATCGTTAGTTATTTTATTACACGAGCGTTTGTCTTTTGTGTTCGTATCACGGGATTTTATAGGTTTGTGTTTGAACTGCATTAGAAAGAAATCAATTTGTATTACTCTGTTCTTTTACAACGATGTATTGGGATGCATAACAGTTTATATTGAAACCATCTGACCCCTATCTCATTTTTGTCTTTAGCATGTACAATTTTAAATGTTGATTCGTTACATAAACAAGGATTTTTTTTTTATATTCCTCACAAAGGGTACATGACCACACGTGACAACTAATGGTTGTTGGGTCAGGTCAGGGGTTACTTAAATTTGGAAATATAGCGATCCTATCCGAATGCGGTGTACACCGTTCTAATATACTCATTATTTGGGTTTGAGTATTATAGCTTAACATCTGATTTAAGGACACTTATTTATGAAATGGATTTCACGTCTCATTACTGTATCTATTTTAATGATAATAATCAGAATGATCGATTTAGATTTCTTATCTCGTCTAGATGTTCATATTCTTTGTGTGTTTCCCACCTAAACAGGTAATGCTAGCATGGAGTATTATGGTGTTATAATATTATGTAGAGAACTTGCCATATTATCCCATATTAGTATTTGGTTTCCCCGAAACCGCTATAACTGTTTTTACGATTTTCTATTTTTTACTATTAAGTA
>DWNJ01000452.1:0-15426 GCA_018250275.1 Udranomia eurus | reverse complement strand
GTTATAAGGCAGAAATAGGTGTGGCGGTGGTGCCTCCGGAGTCGAACCGTAAAAGGTTCTGCCACCTTCGTATGTACAACGAAATCAAATAAAAGTGCCTTGTTTTAAATGTTTAACCTTATTTTTGATAGAAATAAAGATAAATTATAAATTCTTGCTTAAAGCGTTTAACTTTGTGGTACAACAGATTTTGTCAATATTTAGATGTTTTCTAATATTAGACAAACAACTACAAATTCTACCATTAGTAGTCTACCACTACGGCTACGCTTACTACGAGTAAATTTAGTATTAAAATATCTAAATCTTCAATGAATATACGAGAAATCGAAAAGAAATGTGTGTAATGAGCGCATGTTGAAAGCTCCGTCATGTCTCCACAAATCTCTACCATGACAAATTAAAGTAGAAACGTTATTACTTGCTAACTTCGCCAATAAAACGCCGTGCGACACGAGTACAAATCGATTTACTTTAATAGCCCGTTAATCTTTTCTTACGCATATATAAAATTATATGTTATGTGTGTTTGTATGTCGAGTAATTTTGTACAGATTTACTTAGATGTATTCATAACGATCGGTTAGGAATTTTTATATTATTTAATTTATATAGAGAGGACTAAAGTGTTTTATTGGTGCGTAAAGTCTAATGTTGATTTTGGTTTTCTATTCTGCGGATGTAACTGTATTGCCACTTTCCTTATATGAAAGGTTAGGATATCTTACTAGGATAATGTGCCATGGAGGGTTTTCCGTGGTAACTACGTTAATCCATAGATCTCAATTATATTGAACTGAAAATCCTAGTCGCCCAACGCACAATCAAGATCATCTCTACTTACCGACGGCACATTACCATTTTTACGTTTCTCGACACTTATAAATTTTTTGTCTGCCTTCTTTTTAAGCTTTATTAAGAAATGTAATTATGCATTTGTAAGTTCTCATGGAAGAGAATTATAATCAATTCTTATAAATAAATCTTTAACCGGAAAGATCCGTCTCATCAGGCATCTGAAAAATAATCTATGAGAACAGAAGGACAATAACTTAGTGGTGACCGAAACCTGGTGCCAGCAATATGTTAAATTGTTTGAACCATCGCCAATAAACGCCGCGGGTAGAATCTAACTCAAAGCAATCAAGCATACATATTGCGATCCGTAATGTCTACAGGAAATAGGATTATCGTTACATTACATCGAGAAGATCACGTTTTCTCGGGTCAAGTGACTTTGTTGACATAAATACAGAATTATATAAGGAGGAAAGTTTGTTCATGTCTAACGTGGATCGTTTTTGGGGTCCGCGAGGTCTGCTATACATATTATAAAACTGTAGAAGAGTTCGATTCGATATATTGGATAATAACTAAAAGAAATTCCCCCAGGGGTTTTCATGCAAGTAATACAAGACAAAAAACATAATTTGTAGCTATTAGTCCTCTGCAACATATAGTATAATTTATTATTAAAAAAATACTAAACATTATTCAAAAGAAATTGATTCAGAATTACGGCTTTTAATACATATAGATAGATATATAGAGTCATAAAAGGTATAAATATGGCTGCATTGCAGTATGTCTGTGCCACAGAATAAATGTATCTCTCCTATGATCTCCGTTCTCAAAAACTAACCACCACACATTTTGATATTTGTGGAGCGGTAGCAACGTTGTAGTCGATTTAGTATCAATATAAATATTGAAGCACATGTGTTGTATATGAAATAATAAGTATTGTTACGCTATAAAAATACGAATACAATAAGCGAAACCGGGTGTATCTTTAGTTTCATAGAAAGTCGTATGCAATTCAAGTGGATTGTTCTATGAACATCTAAATATTTATAGACCGCTCGTTATCGTAAGAATATGTAAATAGATAGAAATTTAGTTACGTGCCGATTTTAACTGTAAAAACGTGATTCTCTTATCTTATTTTTGTATTATCGATGTTATAACAAAGCTGTTATATTTAGATTTACTACGTTTATGCAAATATGGTATCTGCTGTGTATTGGTTCTCTTATCCGTAGCTATATGTTACTATATATTTTTGTACTCCTAGCAAGCAACAGAAAACATAAATTTAATACGTAAAATTGTATTTTGTGTTATTATCAAAGAAACTGCAAAGTCACTGCCGTCTATCTATATTTCTAGTAGAGGACACTTCACATCATCAAATACAAAACGGTCTAAATTTCACTACAGTACATCATGATGCTACGAAGCGTTCCAAATTTGCCACGATTATAGTTAGAAAGCTCGTTGAAAGGGCAATTCGCTCACAAAGGTACCGTGCGAACTGGCTAAGCTCGGTAGCCCGATCTCTGACCTCTGCGCGCACTCCATTAAAGTTTCATAAGCCTAGCGAAGGGAAGACTCTAGTGTTGCACAATCTATGTAATTGCTGTGCGATTTATCGCCAACGCGTAATAAATTCCGAGACGTATTGTTTGGAAATGCGTGTTATTCTCACGCACTAAGACAGCAATTACGTCGCGATGGATGTGACGCACTCTAATAGCGTGCAGCATTACCGTCTGAGCGCTTGTTTGTCTTGTTGCTCTCTCATCTATTGGGTGCAGTTAGTTCGTAGTTTTCAGAAGTGTTTTGAATGGAGAGGTGAGACAGGTACAAAAAGAAGTCTCCTATTTTCGGGAGTAGCAACGAATATACGAGCACGTCTTCATTTCATAGGTTTGAGGTTGAAACCCCTATTTTTTCAGACTATGAGGTGTTTTGACAATGCTCAACAAGGAGTCTCAACATTAAAATAGAAATGTCTTTACCCAGACGGTGCTCAAGGGTATTAAGTAACACAACTTTAGAATGGCCAGGCTGAGGAATTATTAATTAGACTTCAGAAGTTCTTCCCATGAAAAACCTCTGTTACCTACTTTAGACACTTTCATCCTACTCGCGTTACGTATGTACGCGGCTGATGACGATTATAAAAATTATTCGTAAGAGCAGTGCATTTCTTACTCACTTGACACGGATCGCAAAGTGCACACTTCTGTTACATAAAAATAGGTGTCTATGATTATTTTCGTTTCTCATTATACCTGTCTGTTTGTCTCTAGTGCTTTCACTCGGATGAGTTTAGACGTTTAAAGTTTACACACGAATAGAAATTGTAAAAAACGTTTTCAATGGTATTTGACGACAAAATATGAATAGTTTTATCAGATTTTTTACTTCAAATATTTTTCTCAAAATATTTTTCTACTTTTCCGCGTCTATGTAGTATGCGCAATAGCCAATGCGAATATTTTGATCATTAATCTAATATTAAGCTGTTTTGTATTTTTTAACTGCTCAATTTTTCTCTTAATCTCTCAAATGTTGCTAGAACTATATACCAATTCCTTAATACATAAACCGTAATATAAAATGATATCATAGTACATTTATGTTAGTAAAAGCTGTTCCCACTACTCCAAAAACGATGAGAAAATGCATACAATTAACTCATCTGATAACGGGGTGATTGATCTATCTATTGTTTTGAAAAAAGAAAATATTCTAATGAGAATACGCAAAAAGACAGATAGCGTGTTAAAATATGTTAGGCGCGAAGTTATTATCGTTTATCAGGTACATTGTGTAGCGTTTGAATAGCATTATCTGAGTACTGATCGTAAATTGTTTAGGAAAACTGGGAGCCTAATTGACATTAAAGTGAAAGTTGTTGTGTCTTTGGAGGTTTTTATGGCAGCTTTTTGTGATAAGTTATTACTCTGAATTAGTTTCTAGAACTAGTAGAACAATGGTATGAGTTTATATATCTTCCTTATATTTACTCTTTTTTTTTAATTTGCCGTGGTTTATCCCAATGAAAGAAAAAGAAGTATGGATAGAGAATGAAGAGAAGTTATATATATATTCCACTTACTGCTTGTGCTAGATAGGTGAATTAATTAATATAGAATTCTTAAAACATACTTTTTTCTTTGCGGTAATTACTTTTTATTTCTAATTAAAAAATAATGAAGGGTTTGACAAATTGGGGAATATCGTTGTATATTTGAATCTATTATTCATATCTTTTATAATATGCAAATTAGAATTATTTGTATTACAATAGGGTTTGCACGTTTGGGATTAATTAGATAAAAAAATGATTATGATTTTCCTCATTCAATGATTTCTTAACCAGCTTATATATTTAGTTTCTTAAATTGAATAGTAATTTATTATAATTTGTATCTATACTTAAGAAGCAATTTAATTGTATTTCTTTCCTCAGTTAAGAAAAACGAAAAATCTTAAATAATAATTAAGCAGCCATTATTTTAGTATAATAAATTAAAAAGCTCTGGTGTTGTACGGCCATTCTAATCCTTGTCACTCGTACAATTATACAACTAACAGTACAAGATTAAAATGACCATAAAACCTCCAATTTCCACTGACAGTTCGGAAATCATCAAGTGCATAAACAAAACGCATCTAGTTCCCTATTTGAATCACAAGCACTTTACGTCACGTCGGTTAATATTTTATATTCCAAATTCGAATTCGAAAGAAGTTTGAATGGTAAACGGTGAAATTCGGATCCATTTTTTTCTTTTTAAGTAAATTTTTCTTAATGCACTTCGATTTCGGAACGTCACGGCACTTGACACTTAACACTGACACGGCACTGGCACTAGACTTACCGCTACGAAGGCTCTCATGTTGCTTAGTGTGGGGTCACTGGTGGTCGTAACTAGTGTGATGCTTCTCGGACGGTATCACAGAACCTATATACCTAAACAGTGGTAGCGGTGGGGCAGAGAAAGGCTAGAATCTGTTGTGCAAGTCAGGGAGATGCTACCAAGTATAGGAAGTTTTGTTTAATTGGAGGGCGTCATGCGATTTTTTTCGGTTTTCGGCGATTGATCGGTCGGAGGTCTTGAAGGCTCGTGACACTCTCGTCCTTATCATGAAGATTGAAGGCTGGCTTTTCTGTGACTAGACTTCTCAACATCTCAACGCGAATATAATAGATGATTACATGTTGTCGTAAAATTAAGCGTGTACTTAAGTTGTTATGAATGCAAGCAGTGACGCAGTCACTTTGCTAATGATTAACATTAAATTACGAATTAATATTTATTATTCACTTATTTAATAATACTTCAAATGTTATTGAATAAATTTATAAGCGTATACTGAATGAATAACTAAATTATGGTGCATACGCTTCTTTAGCCTCAAAATAATACCACTTTATTCAAGAGTCTTACCTAGTACCTAATCAATCGAAGAATTCTATAAATTGTTTAAATCTGTTTCCTATGACAGAAACATCATCTGCAAATGATTACGACTAAGACAAAGCCATCAGTGCAAATATATGTGTGGCTCTCTATTACAACTCTTGCTCTATACAGTAGAACCTGATGTTAAGTGTAAGTACACTAGAGGACCTATATTACCTCAAAGAGTGCTCAAAATTATTTGTATCGAACGAAATTGTAAATTTCCAACCGTGACAGGAGAATTGCATTTTGGTGGATTGACAGCGGCGGTGTAGTAGCCCAGACCCATAATACAAGTAATAGCTTCCCATTATTTTGCGTTCCGGACCGACCGCCGGACCAGACCTCAAAGATCAATTCCTCGGATGTTAAAAATACTGATGTTTTATTCCAGCTAGCGTCTTACTTCCGATTTACCTGCCTAAGTCTGTAAGGGGTGTAGAAATTGCAGTATTCTCTGTAGGTTCTATGACTAACAAATTCAAGGTCCAAGATATATATATTAACTTAGCTAACTTATCTACACCCCATGAAATATAAAAGATAACACCACTACTAACGCCAGCATGAAACCCCCTCAAACTAAATCACAAGACCTGCTTCTTGGCTAAGGTCTTTTCCCTGTTTAAGAGCTACAGCCAAGATAAAACTGTAGTTAATGGGACTGGAAAGCGTGTTTTTAGTTTTTTAAACTATTAATTTATGTGCGAATAATAGTCTGCGCTCTCGACATACCAAACTCACACATTACTTTTCAGTAAAAATTACATATAAAAGCGCTTATGAAAGCATTGTAAAAGATTACCCACTCTTTTAAATGCATTGAAGCACGTAACATTAGTGCAAATGAGTTCAAATGACATTTACAATCGTAAGTGAAAATTTTAATTTTGCCGTTACGTCATTGTGAACTGTGACTTAGAATCCACGTAGGTGTTCTGCGAATATGGTTACGTATTTTTACATTATACTTATTGTTATTTCAAATATTGCGAAATGGCTTCTGTGTTTCAAAGTTAGTTTTAACCATGCGGTCGAGAAATACATTCCGAAACAATTGCTCTATGTAGTTCTTTGATCAGATTAAACTTAATTAAAAAGAAAATAGATTTTATTGTAAGTTTGATTCTAAGTTAAATCTTAATCCACACCCATGCATTGTACCTATACATTTTTGGAATATCGTAGTTTTGCGAAGCGTCCATTTAAGAAAAAAGTCAATGGTGTCGTGAATACTTTAAGATACTTAGAATACTTTTGATATCCAACCAGATGTACCTAACACCTGGTTGGATATCAAAAGGTGGATTGAGAGTAGTTTTTGAAGATTAGCCTGTGTATTAGGAAGTAAGTTTTAACTATTTTTTCAAATAGTATCTCATAATGTACCAAATACATTTAAAAATAGTACAATCCGTTCTACGTTCCTGGTTGAATGGGACTTTCAAATGGTACCGAAATACACCCTCAAGTATATCACTGACATGTAATTTCACCCCAAAAAGCTGGAACGCGCCTAGAAAGTGAATTTAGGTAATCAAATTTCATTTTTGATGTATTGATATTTATTTCGTCTTTTTTCATAATTTTTTCTTCTATTCTGAATAGACATGACTAGTTGCTAATTTGTAATCGCATAGTTGTTACGACGTTATTAAATAACACTTTAAAATAATATATTAATTCTTTATATCGTTGCAGTAAATTACATTACGTATGATATTACTATGTACAAAAAATATGACATAATAAAACAATAAAATTGCATAAAATCAATCATAAAAATAAATTTATGCAATTGATTGCTTGCTTAAATTCCGAATAAATTACGCATAGGTAATATGAATACGACTGCGGCGAATAATTCGCAATATTCAAGCTTAATTTCTGTTTCTACAAAATGCAATTCCGGCTGTTGATTCCACAGATATGCATACAGAGAATTGAAATCATTCACGAGTAAACAATTGAGAGAAGTGTCCGTCTGTTTTAAATATTAACCATGCACGACGTCGAACTCACATTCTGTACCAATGAAGCAAAGATCCATTTATAATTGTTAGTTGCAACCATTAATTTTTTTGTATCTTTTGTCTGCCTGACCAATTGGCAATAAATAATAATAATAAATTGAATCGTCTCGTGTCGTCTCGTCTCGCCTCATATTTTTGAAACGACGGCAGCAAACTTAACGACGATAAACGGAACGTAACTATAACTATAGTATTAAGAACTGTAAAGTGTACCAAATATCGCAATTTAATACTTAATAGCCCCAAAAATGGATAAAAATACTAAATTAATGATATCGTTGTCGCAAACAATTCTACATGCATTAAGCTAGTTTTGCGTTGTGATATTGAGATTATTACATATGCATTTCTTTGCATTGGACGATCGTTAAGACACGCATAATGATGAATTAATGTTACAGCAAGTAGCGACTTATTATCTGGTAATCTGTGGTTTATTGTTACGAAAGTCTTTAAATTAACGTTCCTATACGTAATGTGGTAATTATGTGCAAAAAAGACGAACCATTAGATTCCAAAAGCAAACATGGACCTGTTAGAAATACAGTTGTTATCTGTGAATTGTATAAATCGTATACAATCAAAAACAAAGTTGATCAATTCGTAATCGATGAAGTTAAGGAGTCTGAATGGTATGGTTTTTTATATTATTGTAGTAGCAAATGAATATGCCGTCCACCTGATAGTAAATGGTTAACGTCGCCTTCCAACCCAAGACAGGATCGCATTTCTTTCTTAGGTCGACAAATGCGTTGCTACCCCTGAGGACTAAGTTGGAACGCTTCAGTTAAGTGTGTCTCCATTGCCACGCCCTCCAAACCATAACACAGCAGTGGTGCATCCGCATTTGAACATGAATATGAATTTCTTTCTTCGTTCTACCTTTAAAATATCTGCAAAAATAGCATCGAATAGTTGAGGTCAAGTCAGGCGTAATAAGACGTTGGCTGGGCGTTACCAATAAACAGCTATCATCATCGAACTATCTCACGCATTTTCACCAATAAGCAGCTGTCATCATCAGACTGTGTCATTAGTGCTCGGCGTTGCTTAACTTGATAGAACGTATGCGATGTCCACAAGCCATGCGTTACCCGCTTCACCGCTCCAAGTACTTTTAGTACCCACTTATACCTATTTAATGCTTTTTATGTGCAACATTATGGTTTAACACATCACTAACAATGTCGGGCTCGGGCATAAAGTTTACAGGAAGTCTAAGGTTAAGTTAGAGTAATAGAAAATTACATAAAGAGCACAATGGTGCGACCTCAAACCATCCGTCGTTTGCAACTGGAGTAACCACGCGTATTCTTTATTCGGGATATTCATTGAAACATTTTCAAGACTGATTGTCCGACATATTTAAGGAATGTTGTTTTAGAAACATTTTTAAAGATACATCGTCCCAAACTGGTTGCAAATGTTATAAAATTAAAAACTTGTGATTTTTCGCGCGTCATATTTTTTATCCTACTTTGGTTACCACGGTGTTTCTTATTCCTGTTACTTTCTTTTGTAAAGAAAACAGTAGTTAATAATAAATAACAAAAACTTTCATGTCATGTTCACACTTGCAGGTGAAATGATTTGAACTAGACAAAGTGTATTGTAATGTTTTCTACAGTATTATTTAGGCGACAAATATTCTTAGAGCGATATCGCTAAAAACATAGAACCGATCTTGGTCTAACCTCAAAAAATTGTGCTCAAAGCTTGAGTTTTGAGAATATACTGTTTTCTATCATAGATTCTCGATCATGGCCAATCTACTCGCAGACGATGGTCGCTCGTCTTATTCATTCAAATCGGTCTTCGACTCATTAGCTTTTTTTAAGGCCGAAGCAGAAAAAATTGGAGAGCTTACATTATTTCTGACATTTCATAATTTGTCTACGCGATGGTGCGTGTAACGAGCGTATGGTTATAGATTTTTTTTTATAATTATATTGCTCTCGGCTCTCAAGTTACACTAACTTATCAAATTTTAATGAATTGGTGAGAAGTTCATTAAATGGGTCTTATCCGTGTGTGTGTGGTCCGTGTGGTGTCCGTTCTTGGTTATCGATATCAATACATTATTACTTACTGAAATTCGTCCTATAATTATTTCTCTAGACATTTCATTTTTGAGTCCATGACATCTAAGACAAAGTGTATCCTAGGATACATTATACTGAGATATGATTTATAATACAACGGAAGGTCCCAAGTTTTTTTTTAACTCGGACTTAATTTTGTAATGTTATGTGGTGTGACTAGAACATATATAAAGAACCATTTCAAATACATGTAGTAACAGTTCTAATATACCTTGTTAAAATGTTAAAACCTTCTTAATTTTAAATTTATCAGTTTAATAATAATGAGGCGCGGAGAAACCTGTGTAATAAATAGTCTTGCTCGATATACTTATTATAAGTAAATCTATGAAAGAAAAGGTTTCCTATAAAATATGCAAATCTCGCGAAAAGTTTTTATTTAAAAAATGTGTAATACGAGCACATGTACAATGTAAATTGATTGGTAAGATTTAATTTAAAGTTTATTATCTTCTTTTTAGGGCAATTAAATAAAAGCAATTAATTAAATAATTTAAAAAGTTTATTTACTATTAATCTATTTTACATCTCTGTTAACCACCTAAGCTTATACGCTCCAGCTACCGCTTATGACTTGTAACGAGTTGTAAAGAATGAAGACACGCTGTTATTTTACACTTCACGCTTGTGAAATATGAATTTGAATGGGGCTCGATTATTTTGGTGCAATTGCTTTTTTACCTGCATTAGGCCTTACGACATGTTTCATATAATCTCTTTGTGTGTCTGATGAATTATTCAATTTGTGAGTAAGCCAAGTTTTATTTTGACAGATGTATTCTGGAATGAATAAAATAATTAAGTTATTAAATTTTTAAATGCGTTTTCAGGTGACCTAGTTTCAGCTACATGCAGACATGCATTGAAGGTCTACAATTCCAGGGGCTTCTAAGTTTTGTAAGCAATAAGCTTGCTCGCAATTTGTTTCTCAACAATTAATTTTTCACTGTTTGAATTGTTATTGGATAATTTAAAACTTAAATTAATTATAAATATATTTAGCCTCTAATTTTTGTTTTTGTTTAAACAATAAACATTAATTTACAGAATATTTGTTGCAGCATATTTGTTTTAAGTATAATAGAAAATTCCACAATTGTCTGTTTATCTTATAATTTTGTAATTTTGGTTGGTGTAAAATGCATTACAGTAAGTGTGAATTTACCATTTTTTAATTTGTTTAAATCGTCTCATTGTTCTTTTGTACGCGAAATTTTAAATTGTTTTGGTGGCGCCCATTTTATTAATACTAGCTGTGTCTCGTGGTTACGTTTTGCTGATCGTAAGATTCTATGCCACAGGAACTACGTATTTTATCAGGGAACAAAGTAGCCTATCTTAATAGATATTAATAGATGTAAAACACGAGCATATATCATTTTGATTTTATTGTCATATCTGGAGATTACCACATTCAAGAAAAAAAAAACAATAAATAATAATATAAAAAATTAGAGATATAATTGCGAAGATCTGGTTCCGGCTTGATGTTAATTCGGCTCTTCGGATGAATTTGTTCACCTCTCGTACCGAGAGGCGCACAGGATGGGTTTCCATAAAACGGACGATATAATGAATCAATATGCAGAATACCGTTGGCTATAACATATTAAAGACGTGTCTATAAAATAAAAACGAAGATATGAGGTAAAAGCGAGGATGCAACCGGGTTAGATGATTCAGGGTTTAACATGACGAGCTGTATTCATGTGAGATTTTTACAATTTTTTTTCTTCTAAGAGTAGATAATTTTTCCCTTAATAAATACTTATGTTAGAAGACTTATTAAAGGCTGTGTTTCATATAAACAATAGTGACTCAACGTCCGGGTGACACTAGATCACAAGATCCCAATCTTACAAAACTGTTTAGTTCAAACGTTGCTCGAATAAAATTAGACTTAACAGTTGTTTTTTAACTTCACGTTCCGTGCATGCGAATCGTTTCAATATGACCCGTTGCTACATAGCAAGTATTTCAGCCTTGAAGCGTACGATCACGGTCACTGGAGACTTAGAAATACTTGATATTAATTCAGCGCACGGAATTTTAGATTTTCATAGTGAATGAATGTGAATGGTAATCTCTAGCTTAAAATTTAAACTTGTACTTCAAACTGGGTACATATTCAATACATTTCAATGAATACTAAAATACTAATTTGTAGTTCGAAGTAAAGATTTGAATTTTTTGATTTTTTCATAGCGAAGCGAATTGCAGAGTATTCTGGAATTACCTATGGATTTAAATTTCGGAATGCAAATGGTATCTTCTATCTGGCGAACATTGTTGAAATTCTAGGCTCTACATTTTTATCACTATTTGAATTCTTCTGCAGGACAGCGAAGTATTTCACACATTTTGTCATATATGAGGAGAGACCCGTGCCCAACAGTGGGGTATAGAATGCCATTAGTGTACTTAAATTCATAGACAAACAACTTCATTTACCTTCTCTTGCGTACATTGCATAAGATCTCTCCAAGCCTATATATAAAAGCCTCCACATATAAATAACACGTTGGTCAATCGATACTTAAGTTGATTAATTCAAATCCGTATTTTAATAACTTTTATTACATAAAATGTTTTGCTTGTTATTATATAGTATAAACAAAATATTCCATACAAAGTTATAAATTTCATAATATCGACCTTGGATCCGTGTTTATGATAGACGTGATCAAGGCTCGCCGTTTTTAGAACTATTCATTCCTTCCACGCACTTAGTACTTGTTTGTGGTGCAATTGAAAGAGCTTGTGAATTGCTAATGCGCGGTAGAGCTGTGCGCGTAGCTGTAGGGGCTATCCCGCACAATACATACTAGTCACCTTTGCGCCTAGTAATGTATTGTGCTGGAAATTACTAGGCACCAAGACAACTGGTATGTATGGTGCGGGGACCTTTTATGGTTCGACTCCGGCGGCACCACCGCCACTCCTATGCCTGCCTTATCATTCCTAATCATTGCATATATTTGTTCTTGTTGCAGTTCTGGTTTGAAGGTTGTGGTAAGTAAAAATCATATTGTAAAAATAGCTCACTGCACTTTAAAAAAATACAGACTTCACATCACAACCTCATTAAAATCATGTTTAATCAATAGAAAGAAAACAAAGTTTGTATGGGTCTAAGGTCGATTTTGGACTTACGCACACAAAAACTCTAGAATTAGTAAAAAGGAAAGTGTCATGAAAGTAATTAATTCAATTTAATGACCATGTTTATTGATAAAGTATACCGAAATGTTGTCTATGGAATATTACTGTATCTTTTTGTTTTATGTTAAATTTTCTCTCTGTGCTGATTACCCAAACGTTCCATTAGGTTATGGGCCCAGAAATTGTGAAAAAATTAAAAAAAGCTCATTTTGGTGCAAAATATTGGCTTCAAATATGTTAGTCAAATTGCGTGGTCGTGAAAACTACGACGAGGCTTTCGCGGTAGAAAACTATCTCATCCTAGCAGGCTTAGTAAAATTTATAAAGCAATATAAAGATGGCGGATCATGCGAGACAGAAGACTAGAAGATAAAGGCGAAATTGATTATGACCATTGATTGATCTATCTGTATATGTCCATGTAAAAGGAGTGAATTCAACAAGAACGTTATGGAAGATTTGCTTGATGATTCTGGATACAGTAGAATAATTATTTTACTTCGGAATCTTATTTCTATTAGATATGAGAACTGTGAATCGATGATGGCGTATGTAAGTCAAATAATTGAAACGTCACAAAAACTTTACTATACTTATTTGCATTTTATAATCGAATCCAGAGATACGAGTACTACATACAGCGTCGCTTCGACGCCACTTCGAAATGTTATGTAAGCTAATATTATTTGTATTATAAACATTTTTATTGATGAATATTCATGTAATTCTGACAAAAATACTCAATGAATATTCAGTAGGAGAAAACTATTGTATCTGTAATAGTAGGTATGTAATTATAATTTACGTAAATGTTTATATAAAAATGATGCCTCTTTTAACGAAATTTAACGTTAATGATATAGTCGTAACATCGTCTCGACGGCTATATTTAGACAAATTGACTTTCACGTACCTACTAATTTAAATTTTAAGGTGGAAACAGCTATATTTAATTATATTTATTGTAAAATTAACACCTATGTATACTCGTGGCCTTTTAAGACTTGACTTAAGATAAAACTTTAATATACAGACTCCGTTAACAATAACGGTTTAGCACTAACGAAATATCTTATAGACTATTCATCCACGGCTTGGCTACAAGTCTTCTTTGGTTAATAATTTCATACGATGTTTACAAAGAAAAACCGAACATTAATTAAATAATGTTTATATTCGTTTGTACCGTTTCGTAGTAATTGTAGTAGTAGTATGTATAAAGTATTTTAAGTTAAAAAAGCATTTTACACATCGACGATAACGGAATGGAAACAGCCGATGCAACATTAATTTACGAGGTTTATCATCAATAGGACATGAAAGTCTCATCTATTATACCACGTAGCGCACCTTCATACGAGTACGAATGTGCCCTATTAATCAAACAAAAATAAAATGAAGTCTCTTTTAATATTAATATGCAAACCGGATAAAGAAATTGTTGTAGACATATCTTATACATATATCTTATATCTTAGACATATTTATTACATACTGCAAAAATACCATGTAGAAAAACTTAATACATCCATGAAAGAATTAACTTGAATTAATGAACAAATTTACTTACCGAGCGCAGAAATACAAAGTGGCCTGTCAGGTCACTTTCAGCATAGCAGGGACGGGGACGGCGACGGGGACAGGGACGATGTGCCGGCGCACTCAGCGTCAGTTATAATTTATAAAGATATTGTGTACATTAACCAAAATATTATGACAAGTGTCAAGTAAGTCGGAAAAAACTGTGTTATTCTACGTAATATACAGGATATGAATTATCCATTCACCCCTTTCAAGCTTTCACACCTATCTACAGTCATCCTTTATAACGCGGCAAAGCCGCGGGAAGCAGCTGGTGTGTGATATAATGATAAGTGAGTAACAAAATTGGCGCCTTAAATAAATATATCAATAGGCAGAAAATTATACAGCAGTGATTCATACCGAATCGTCGTTAGAAAGGATAAATAGGCGAGTGTCAAGATTTCCAAATGTGAGCAACTGTTTGTTTGTCAAATGTTTGTGCGCATTTACTTGTGTGTTCGGCGGCAAATTCAGTAAACAAACAACTTGGTGTAAATGTTAGCTTTTAGCGCTGCACCGTTGTCGCATCAAACTTGTTTTTACTGAGGGTAACTTTTTTCACTACTACAGGCAGTTAAATCAGGTTATTACTACTTCGCAATCCGCTATTGTCCGCAAAGTAACGTCTGATACTATTAATTATATAACTTGACAATTGTTAAAAAGTTATCCGTGTATTCTTAAATTTCGTTTCCCCGCTTTGAATGAAAGCGCCATTGCCAACAATAAAACTATATCACTCTGTATCTGATATGTGCGCAATATGTTATTAGTCTCCCAACAATTTACTTTCTCCTAAATATGTTGCGCGTCATGTTTTGATAAGATGACAGTTGCTGTCGTTCCCACATTCTTCTTCTGTTTATTCCATTATTTATTTACTGTATAACTGTTAAGTATTATTATCACTTGTCAAATACAAATCGTAATCATTATAAAGATTAACATTACTGTTGAATATAATCTCCTATTACGACTTTTGAATTAAAACAAAAAATATATATTAAAAAACCTTTTTTTTGTTTCTGCGGTAATCTATTCTGTGTGAGCTAACTCTTAGATTAAGCGCGACATTAATCATACGATTAAGGCGAAATTAACATAATTTTAATATCTACTGTCGCGTAACAGTAGCACAGACAACCGATTACTATGCATGAGTAGGTAATATATACGTACAAAGTATATATATATATATATACCTTTCCTTCATGTGGTGTAGCACTTTCCTATTTCTTATTCCCTTTAAGATACTTTCTATGATGGAAATTTAAGTTTATTAGGTCA
>DWNJ01000451.1:0-15428 GCA_018250275.1 Udranomia eurus | reverse complement strand
AACTTCTATCATTTTCAATATTTTTTATTAGGTCCTAAGTATCGACCACTTACTGGCAACCAATACAACGAAAAGTAACAAAAAAAAACCCGATAAATATGCATACGTGAGCAACTCCTCATATGAACCGAGTGTGTGCATTAGATACGTGGCTGTAGTGACAGGAAGGCGGTCCGTGGTCATTTCACACTCGGTCGAGTTTCAATTTGCCGCAACCGCTGTGCTTGTTTATCGACGGACCTCTCGACGGCCGCCACGCAGGATTACACACGACGAAAACTTTCCCTTTGTACGGGAGCCACGTGAATTTGCTTGTGTAGAGGAAACGCGGGCTGATGGTGTGACGACAGGGAGGAAATGCGGGGAGTTTTGGGCATGTATGTGTTGGGTGGGAAAGACAAAAGTGGACACTTGATTTTTTTATGTTGTTGAAGCAGCAAACGAACGTACAAACCTTCTAATAGTGGTCGATATATCACACCCACCGGATAGAAGTTATATTAATTCGCCATAAAATGGAATTATTGAATCCTTTAATAGAACATAATAGGACACTGCTCTTATAAAGCAGGAGACGTTTGGTGATGATGTCTTCAGAGTCAAACTATGTTTCAAAATTTCAAATTCTACCGCCTTCAAATCAGTTAGAATGCAATATGCGTCCAAGTATGCAACCGATGTGACAAGTACCACTACTATTAAGATCTGTATTCCACAATATGATGCGTTTCTATTCCTATGTACTCGCGTATTTTCAAATTTGAAGCAAATAATTCTAAAACTGTAACGAATAAACAACGAGCAGCAGAAAAATAAGCTCATAATGGTATCCATATATATATAGTATGTATCTTTAATTAACAATGAATAAACAACACGACATAACAGAACTCAGCACAACACAAAGCTTTTAATTTTAGAATGTTAAACAGTTAGCATATAAAAGGTCTACGTATTTAATTTTGATTTCAACACCAGAGGTCGGCAAACTTTACACTTTATTAATTACAGCAAGGTTAGCAATCTGTAGTCGTAAAAAAATAAATCTCGACGGCGGCATGTAAATAAAAATAACAAGTGGAGAATCACCGAAGAGGGCGTAACGGGCCGAATAATATTTGACAAGCAGTAAATATTAAATTGGACGAAAGGATAACAGATGCCGTAAAAAATCAACGAGACGCCGACTCATAATCATAACTGAACGATGCTCCGGCCGAGATTGGCGATTCATCGTAACTCTGTTAAACTTACAAGCTAACGACGTGTTATCTGCCGCTCCAACAATAGAATATCATTCATCGCATTGTATACGAAACGACAAAAAACTAGATACTGCATAGATATCGCGCCTAACACGGGTCGATAAACTAACAAAATAAATTAAATTCGCCGACGGCGCGGTGTTTCAATTTATTTTAAAACAAAATACTTAATCAATATACAAATCAAACGGCGGTGTCGACAACGCGACGTCGGCTATTCAAATATTGTTATTCCTCGAGCAAATGCGAGGAGAATTATTGTGATGATAAACAAGATACGCGGACGGGACAAGGGAGCCAATCACCATACATCACCGTGGAACAACCAAATAAAAACGCTTGAAACAAAAGGGTATCAGGTTTTTGTGCTAAAGGAAAACAAATTGTAACAAGTGGGAGATTATATCACACTAGGCGCCTTCAAAGACGTGAAAACTAATTAAGATCGGACGCTTTTCTATGGCGATAAGTTGCCTCGGACAGACAGCCGGGCGTGTTTGTGTACCGGCAATCAAAACAATTAACTTTTTGCTGTATTCACTGTTCACTATTATCTAGACAAACGGATATAAGTTCTTTTTATATTGTCGTAACCTTCTCATGAGATTTTTGGGTGCGCATCTTAAACGAAATCGCATCCTCGATGATGTACTAAGAATATCATGTACGAAAAAAATAATACACGCTTACCGATCACTCGTGTAACAATATTGACGGAAACGATTCTCATTCGACTTTGAGTATGGAATATAAATTCCCTTATCCGTCGCGTTAGCAGAATACGTCATAAAACGAGAATAATAAAACTTTCGCGGGAAATAAAAATAAAAGTGCTAACTAAACGCCGCGCGGCGATCGGAGCGTGAAATAAATAAAATGGAAGCGCCTCGCAAACGAGAAAAAAAGTATAAAAATTGTGGCGTTAATTTTCCAGCGAGATTTCCCAGCAGTCTCGGGGCACGAGGGAAGGCGGGCAGGCGGCGCGTGCACCGGACACATGAATTAAAAACGTTAACAATGGCATCGCGACGGGCTCCTTAATGAACCCGCGCCCCGGGCGCGCCCGCCGGCCCGCGCCTTGTGCCCCGCCGTCACTGCGCACCGTCACACGTATACCCGGACATCTTTACGTTCTACTCAATATGATGTGCGCCATTTTAGAATAACATATATCATACATAAATCCTAAATTTCGTTCCTCCGCACGAACAGACACTCAATTAAAAAGTTATTGGTTAATTTTAAACACGATATTTTTTTTAAATTAATGCAATTATTTAAAAAAAATTACTCAGCAACACAACCATCCATTTACACAAAGTACAGGCAACAATATGAACTAATTAAAATTTAATTACATATTAACGAGATTTCCAGTAAAAGATATTTCCAGATGAGTATCGCTTCAGGGGAATCTGATTTTATTTATCAGATCAGATTTACATGTCTTGGAACTGGATACCGGAAGTTTGACCAGCTTTAGATACAGCGAAAGTATGTTTCTTATCAAAAATTTATATGGAAATTTACACGGTTAAAGATAATTTACAAGTTAATTACCACAACAATCGTGTAGAGTCTGTGTAGAGTCCAAACAAGTTTAAGATTAAACACGCCCTCCTTTCATCAGTCATTTCATCACCTACGGAGCTTAAGACACCCATTTAACGTTACATTGTGCACTGGTGGGAGCTGTCACTTCGTTTAGCAATTTGTCCATTGAATATTCCGTATTATGGTCGGATAATTACCTTAGTAAATAACGACCATACCAGCACGCCATAAAAGAGCAAAATTTCCGCTGCGAGAGGGAAAAAGCGTTATTGAAAAAGAAGCGAGCTGATATATAAATAAAATACGGGTTCAGCTATCGGCGGCTTGTTATCGAATGCCTGGATCGTGGCTATTACTGCAAAGTATCGGTTATTCGAGCGGCCGTGGGCACAGTTTGCTTTGCACCGCGCCGCCGCGCCGCCAGCTCGTTATAATAATGTGAACTTCGGGAATTGCGGCGTCTTTGGAGTCGAGCCGTTTGAATATTTAGCGTTTTTGTGGGACACTCCGATGGAAGTTGTGCATTTGAATAGTTCAAATAGTAACACGTGAAGATTATTTCGTGTCGAAATCGGCGACAAACTAGGAGACTATTCTTGATTTATCTGTACATACACAGAATACGAACCATGACATGAATATATTAATAAACATCGAGCTACCTACAATTAAAGTTACAGTTATTAGTTAGTACACAGTTACAAATATTAGCAGTTTTGTATCAAAGAATGAATACATAACAGTTTCAATCCGATTCCGTTCAATTGTACAGAAACATCAACCCACTATTGTTTAACAAACATTTCATCTCCACATCGCAACCAACAATACATCAGTTCGACAAAACGCATATAACAAGTTACACCAATTCAACAACTAACACGACTCCACTGCATATCTTTCTCTAGCCGCCGTCAGAAAGAATTTCTTTTACATACATAATAATTGCGAGTTGTCTCGAGGCGTCACGATCCTGATGCATAATGACAAAGTGAACATTGACGTGAAAATTGCTCTGCACTTCTCTATAGCTTACGTTTCACGGACACAGCCTCCTTCTGTGGCCACATTATTTACTATGCAATTATTTTACAACGTACGATATTGTGCTGTGTTGGTTTTTGGTTTTTTTTTTCGGAAACATTTATGACAGCGCGTTCTGGTAATACCTGTATGTGTTTAGAATATAATTGAAGATTGAAGAAAATATGATTGTTCCTTGTATGCAAAACATTTTGTGAAAAAACAGAACCTTGTATATCTATTTGCTATGCTTAAAGCGCTAACGTGTTAAAATAATATATGCTTTATCGTTTATGCTTTCTTATTGATTTGTATATACTTCCACGCAATACTCAGAGGATAACATTTAGACATCAAAACGCTTAACATTGTATCATTAAATCATAATCACTATAATACAAGCTGTCTGCTTTAAAATTCACATATACGATTACACATTGGTTCGTTAGCAACGCGCTGAAACTTATAAGGCAAATTGAAATCCCTGAGTGGTAGTTACAAAACGAATTGAAGCTTCAGTTAACGATGTCTTAGGGCTTAACGACCTACGCCAGTTGATTGACAATAATCGAATCAATGCTTTTGCGCCTCCTTGCCTTGCCTTGAGCCCTGGCTTTGAGTTAGACAGAGCGAGTAGGAAATATAAATAGAGACAGAAAAAGGATATCTCCTGGGCACTCCCGATGTTAAACGCATAAAAGTCTGTAGCACTCATCCTCCGGTCATTAACGGCATTTCGTATTTTTATTTTCGGTAGCACCAGTCAATCTCGAAACGATTGTATGTTGCCGAGAGAAATATGTACCCCGAAGTTAGACTATTCCTATTTTTAGCTTTCGTCTATGATTCCACGAATTGTAATTCCATTACTTTCTTGATACTTTTTATGTATATAATAAAAGTAGTAAACGAAAAACTATCCCACTTAAATATCGCCCACAGACATCTGCGCCTAACTCGATATAGATCTGATTTAGATTCTATATTCGTTCACTCATGAGGAATGAGATGAAAAAATGTTTCGAAAGAGAAGTAGATCGAACCAAATTATTATTTATAGCTTATTATTTAGAAACAGCATTGATACGGCTGTGTCATTATTATTGAATACTAGATATACAATAGATAGAATAACTAGATCGACATAGAATTTTAATAACAATCTTACCATCTATTAAAAGTGTATTAAATTAAATTAGCAAAGTCATAAATCATTCATTGATAGTAAGGTACGGATCGTTTTAATACGAATATACGAAAGCCCGAAACCACTATGGAGGCGAACCAAAAATATTTAAATGCAATAACTCACGACCAAGAGACCGATTAAAATCCGTTCGAGTTAATCCAACGCTGACTAATTTTACGAATATAAAATTTGCACACAAAGCCACAACACAAAGAAGAGGGAAAGAGAAAAAAGAAAACGAAAGGAGAGAAAAAGAGAAGAAAAAACCGAGACATGTAAGTGTCAAGACAGTTAAATCAAGGGGTCGTAACGAGGCTTGCGAGGAGCCGAAGATTCAAACGCAATTTGCTTGCACACCCGCCGCGCTAAGTGTTTATTTATTGCAATTATCGTTCATTTCCAACACATTCTTGCTTAAATTGACTGTATTAGCTTTTCAATTTTTAATACTGCGTACGAATACGGTCGGACATTGTATACGGCGCTAATAAGTGTCAAGTGTTCTTAATAAATAGAATCTGAGAAGTGTCATCGGACACCCACAGCGTTTTGCTTATTAGAAGAAAAAATATTTGCATTAATGTACGAGTAATAATATAATAATAGTACTATTGTTGGCTTATATATATTTACAAAAAAATTCAATGCTTCAACCTTCTTCCAAGTTCCAAGTAAGTTCCATAAGTCATTAACAACAAACGTTTAAAGAAATTGTGTGTAAGATGTTACATATATTTCCTCCAAATTAAATCATAATATGGTTAAGATGGACTCATGATGGATCTTAACCATAATATTATGATGGATTATAATTATGCTGCACTATAGTTTATATTAATTGAAATGTACCTAGATTAGCCCTAGATTATTTTGACCATGTTTTATGTGATTTGTAAACTTTTCATTGGCGAAAGAAAACTTTGTGAGAAATCATGGATTCTTGCGAGAATGTAAAGCTCAACATTTCCAATAGGGCCTTCAAAAGAACAATAAATGCATCTATAAAAGGGTTTTTAAAGTGCATTTATTGACTTGGGTTATAGTTTATCTTATCCGAATTTACAAAGTCAAGGCAGTAAGAGAGAGAGAACGATGAAATGGGCAAAGCCACGGAGCAGAGATATTTTTAATGTATTTTAAATTCATATTCATAAATATAACGTTATGAAAATTATACGATAGGCACGAACTACGTGGGAGCTGAGCCCTTAATCTTATTAAAAAGTTTTCAGAAAGTAATTTATTATCTTAGCATAGGGACTGGGATTGGACGCGCCATATCATATCCTAAATTAATTAGTAGCAAAGGAAGGTTATTTCACGAAAATGTAGTACGATTTTGAGATAATTTCTTTGTATATTATGTTGGATGGTTGGTTTCGCATAATTTCAGGATAAACCTAATGTGACCGTTTGATGACTGACACAAACGTTCGTGTCTCGTCCAAAGTCCGGTCCGTCAGTATCAGACAAGAATTATGCTGTAGACTAATATGAAAAAAAAAAAGAGTGCTGGGAGTTTTTTAACGTCTACCATAACATCTTGAGAACCTGAAGGCGTTGAAAGCCGATGACCACTGACAAAAAAAATGTATACGTTCATTAAATGTTAAATTATATGTCTTATACTGAATAAAAACATTTATTCTAGTGTGCTCTCTTGTCCTCAATGTTAGGTGGTGCTTCCGGAGTCGAATCGTAAAAGGTTCTACCACCGTCGATAACAATACAATAAAAGCATAATAAACACATCTCATTCTCATTAAGCAACTTTGCGTTGCAGTGCCGTGTCAAGCGCGGTAACTAGTTTGCAGTTATGCGCCCTCCAATTTACTGAGTAATTTACATCCTATTTCTAGGAATATTCGAAAATTTCATTGCATTTGCACCAGTACACACATTAGATGGAGATGAGATTTTTTAAGTATTGTTAATTTGTAAAATTCTAATCTGTCTATTAAAGAAGTGGATTGTCATACGTTAGAAGTTTTGTTGAATATTTTTTGTCTAACATAAAAAAAATTAACCTCAGTCCATGACATCAAGCTGTATTTATTTAAACAATGTGCGATAATTGTAAAGTCTCAACGACAATAAATAACAAGGACAAGTAAATTGTCGCTCTCTACAAACCATAAAAGGAAAACGGAATGGAAAATTGTAAACAGAAACCGTAGACACGGCCAGTCTTTCGGGAGTGGCATGAACAAAATTCCAATTTAAATGCATAGTTTAACCACAATCGCGATACAATAGTCATAATTTCAAAATTGCAATTTACACCTTTTCAACGTCCCTACAGTAACTAAATTGCTTTACTGACGTACGATCTCATTGGATCTCGCGTGAAGCGAAAGCTCCCATAAAAATATACCCGCAGCATTACTGAATTGGAATGTACAGAAACATTATTTATGTATAGAGTGTCAGATGTTGGCAAAGCAATCGGGATGAAACGAGACGTGCAGCCAAAGCGCGAAGTGTATCGCCCGCGGGCGGCGAACTCCCCGCGACTCCAGAATCAGAATGCACTCGCGCCAACCGATGCGATAATTTAATTGGGTACCTGACATTTAATCAATACGGTTGATTAAATTAATTGAACGCTCGAATCCGATGCACTTTTATGGCGTAACGTCGTTACCCGCTTTGGCGGCGAAACGCTTCTTCGACCTTATTCGGATCACCGGCTACGATACGATCGCGATGCGACAGCGACATGGCCACGATCGCCGATCTAGACACGCTGTATACGGTTAGATACAAATTTGTCACCGTTTATCGCTGAGCTCTTATCATTTAAATTTATCCTTCAGGGAAGAGGAAATAATTCAAACGCTTTCGTCCCTTTTCGAAGATGCAAGCAAATATACAATTGACATATTGATGTTGTAAATATATTGTATTGTACATAATATAAAGGTTTACATCGTGAACAAAAGCATTGTGAATTATAAAAAATATGAATTTATGGTGATCGACACCTTATAAAGAGATTCTACAAATACACTTAATTATGGGTGTAAGTATGAAACAATCGCATAAAGGCGTTTTTGCGATGCCATTAAAATGGATAAAAATAATCACTATACGTATAACAATAACATGCAAATGCGGAACCATATAAATGATTTCTTTCGAAGTAGGTCGAAATATAAATTTTAACATCCATTATATTTACTCGCTTTTCAATTTTCAATTCTATTGTAGTGTACATTTCTCGAGTCTCACGCGCCATATTTATTTAATGTACCGCAACACGCAAGAAACACTCGAACAAAATAATGTAATAGACCAACGTAGGCGCATTCTTTGAATAATGACAAAAGTACAGTGGCTAAATTACCTGTAACGGTATACTACTGTCGTGTGAGGGGCAAAAAAATCAATGTACGTTCGCGGGAGAACGACAAAACGATTAGTGTCATTGCAATTATGTTTAATTTAACTTAGACAAATGTAAGAGTATCCATATAATTTGATCAGTCTCTGTGCGCACACGGCGAACTCACTTCACCGTCACATCAAATTGGCCAGCCACAAAAACGCCCGCGAGAGTGATACAGAGAAAATATTATATTCGCTTTCCAAACTATCTCGTCTCGGAACCATTGGAGTCGTTTTGTTTGTTATTGTTTAACGATTTTCGCTGGAGCATAATCAATGAGCTAAATTTCCCTACGGTGCGGTTTGCGGAGATTTCATATTGGAAATGTACGTTTTAGAAAGCTTTTACGGACCAATAAACACGATGAGCAGAAATATACAATTGCGTTTTTACGGGCCGTTATAATAGTAAATGGTGTGGTTAATTATCCGTTCATTCTTGGCAATGAGGTTGTTTTGAGGCTATTTGAATAGGGTTTTTTAGATGTTATTTGAATTGATGAGTTTTAGACAACGGTTTCATGGGAAATTACTTAAGCATTATAACAAAATCTCATTTAGATTACTATTTTACTTTCGTTGATCCTCACTGCAGCCACATTGAAATATTCTTCTTCTTATACCTTTCTTCTTCATGTTTTGTGTAGTTAGATATGTTGAATGAATAATTTAAGTTATTTTCTGTACGAAAATAAGAATATATGTATACACAAAAAAAAAACTTAATATGTGACTTTAATACCACCTAAGTACGCAGTACCTTTCTATACATCCAACCAAGTAGGTATAAGTATTTTATGCAAATTGTATTTTGCATTAAATTCAAATTTAAATAGTGTTAAAAATTTGTTAATTACCAACAGAAGAAACAATTGTAGTAAAGCTGTCATTTTAACACAATATTATGTTATATAATCAAATTACTAAAAATAATAAATTATTATAAAATCCGCCATCAAGAAACACCCAGGAACCAAAAAGAAAAAAAAAGCCGACGAATTGAGACTCGCCTCCTTTTCAGAACATGGCCAATATTTTTTTTTACAAATATCATCCTTATTCAAGTAGCATACCTATCTTTCGCTCACTGCAATTCACTTCCTACACGCTCCGCCGCCCGTCCGTCGGGCTGCGTCCAACACCGGAGGCACCGGTTGATTTATATTCATTACCACTATTATTTAGAAATCAGCGAATCTTAATGTGCCAATAAGCGCTCCCAGATAGCCGGAGCGACGTATTTCACGCAACGCTACTTAAATTGATAACATAATAGTTTTATGTTTCAGTAAAGCTGTTTGGCTACTGTGGCGTGCAGTCATTTGCACGAGAGGGCAATAATTAAGCGATTAATTAATATTAACACTTCACGAGTGAAGTCAACTTCCTGAAGTATTATTTTTATGTGGTCTATTTTTAATATATCTTTAGAAACACTGTTTTCTTCGATTATTAATTACTTTAAAAATATTATTTTATTTTTTTAATTTGTAAAAACGACTAGCATGTCAATACATACTAGTAATTTTGTTAACCCTTCCAGCTAAGCTCAACACGGCTTGTGTTAGGTGTTAGTTCACGTCGATAGTGCAATGGGGTAGTGAGGATCGAACCCACGACCTCTCGATCGTAAGACCGACACACTATTATTACCGCTTTTACCGATATTATCAATACGCTAAACTCATGTTAGTATACTATTTCAATGTAATAACATATTCGAATATGAACTATATACTTACAACTACCAAATATATTCACAGAATTATTTATATTATCGTGTAATTGTAGCCGAAAACAAATTTTAGTTTATATAAATATGACGATGTCTACAATTGTTTCTACATAATCTCTTTGTATCCACACTATTATTTCTTATTCAATATTCGGCAACAATATGCAATTACTTATTATATCTTCCACTACACGACTTGCAATCGAATAAAGATTAGTTTATTATTTACGTAGACAAGACAGACGGAGGTCGTAAATAATGTTCGAATCGAAACGAAATATGAGGTAGCGCAAAAAGTGATACAAAGGCGAGGCATTCGATATCTTTTCGTAGAATACGAGGAAAGAATTCAAATTTAAAAGGCCGCGAAAAATTCTAAAATCCCAAAAAGAGGACACCACAATTCGTTGGCGTCCAGCGACCGGGCCGTGTTATACAAGGGAACTGCGAGGAAGAACTTTCGTACAAGACATGTGAACGTAGGCGTCAGGGACATTCTGACAATGAGCCCCCTTTTTCCAATTCGCTTTTTATTACTTGCGCAAGTTAAAATATGTTTTGTTATTTTATCTGGACAGACTAATATAAATTACATTTCATAAATATCAATAAGTGTCTACCATATTTTCACTTTTAAGTTTTTCTCGGAATAGGCAGCGATACTATAATACTATTTATATGTAAAGCAAAGTGTTTTACGTTATGAAGCTTGAGAGTATATCCGAAGCGCTACGATAATATTAACATTAAGGATGATCTAATTATCAATTGTACACATCGAAACATTGTATTTTTCTAGTAATTACTTTATTCAAGTTAAAATAATATACAATATGAAATAGAATACATTAATTAATTTCGTGTAAAATAAGTAGGATGTAGTACGAGTATATTAAGTCAGGTTAAGTACAGTATACATTTTCATTTATTTTCATTCGACGATTTCAAAACAAATTAGCGGGAACAATAGATACCTGATGCTGAAGTAAAACGTAACGACGTACAATACAAACAGCACATAAATTGGCTAATAAGATTTAATACCTGCTAACTGGGGCGTGAAATTTAAATCCACGAGCAAACAATTCGGCGACGATAAATAGATACGAATGCCAAACTTTAGAACTCCATTAAAGCGTCATTCGAACTTCCGATTTGGGGTCGAGTCGGGTGTGCTGAGAGCAGAAATGTATATTTTATTCATCCGAACTACCCCGCGCCTCCGAGATCGGCAACCGATAAAACATCGCTAAGCAAAAATAACCAGAACGAATAGGTGTACCTGTCACTCCAGCCTTGTTCTTGTTTCTAAAATTTGTATAAAATATTCCGAGTTGTGTTGTCGCGCCGCCAACGGTTCCTGGCGCGAATAAAAGGACAGCGATTGAATAAAACAATAATGGTCAAGCAGCCAGCCAGAAATACAACTTTAATGATACTACTAAAACAATATTATAACGTGAAGTAGTAACGGTACTCAATAAACATATGTACACAAAGGTTTTTTAATTATTAGTTAAATTAGTTTTTTTATTTTTAAAAGTTAGTTTCTTAGTTCAATCATTATACATACGAGTGGATTCATAACACGCACACACACACCCACTCACATACACACACACACACACATACATACACACATGCATGCACACATGCATGCATAAATTATAAGATATGAGAAAAGTCTCTTCTTGTATGTCAGTTTGCTGACCTGTCTTCTGAGGTCTTCAGTGCACTAAATCACTCACTCTAAACCTATGTAACCATATCTAAGTGATCATACATTTTGTTTTATTACAATATAAGGATTCTGTTTAAAATAACAAACGGAACAACCAATCCTCTCGATAGAATTAATTGCTTAGCATTTTATTTTTATATTTAAGTAATTCCCATCAATCAGCAGTCTTCTAAAAACCTAGTTCATGACATCGATATATAAACCTTGTTAATAATTTATTATCCCATAATGGATCTGTGGAACGCCTCGCACGTCGGCGCCGCAACTGGTTTCTCAGTAATAAATATCGAGATATACCAACATGGTATAAACAATACCACGTATTAATTATTATCGAAGTAATGTTGTCTGTACGTATGAGTTGTATGACCCACTTGTACGAGATACAGATACACGCTCGGCCCACGCAACCCGATTAGAACAAAACAAAATGATTTTGTGTGCGCGTCATTCCCATGAAGGATATATTATGTGTAAGTAATTAAAATATGTAACGTCATTGAAGGGTGAAGTTATCTTAATTCATTTACACCCCTCGGTAGTCAGAGACCAACTCTCAAAACGCCTTCTATATAGATATTAGAAACCTATTATCAATTCTGAATAAGAGCATTAGTTAAAACAATATACATATCAAATATCTCAATATGTTTCTTTGATTGTTCAACTCCCAGTCTTATTTGTAGTCATTCGTACATTGAAAATATTGGGTGGTAAAGATCGGTTAAAAAAATGCTCATCGTGATGCGATCTCCTTGGATTGTCATCTCACAAAACAACCGGACATCGTCGTATTTTATTTTCGCTTCGTAGCGCATGGGAATCTCTTAATTAAGAGTGTCATCGACTGGTCTTAAATTAATCAATTCGTGAAATCAAGCTTAAGGCGATGCTTGTTCTGTTAGTTACGATTTTAAATTGGCTTTAACTAAAACTGCTTGGAAAATTCCGACGAATCTTTGTTCTATCTATATATTATATGTATTTATTATATTATATGTACATATAATAAATCTGTAAATTATTGCTGTATGTAAGCTGGGAAAACTATTTTAGGGGTCTTTATTAATTTAAGAATAGTACCATTAAAAATATTTTCTGATAGATATTTTAAAAATAAACGCTAATAGAGGACATTGAAAGTAACAATTGTGCTGGGGTATCAGTTAAATACGTATATTATTCCGATATCGTGGTTTTTGTATCTGTATCCCAGTCACACATTAGACAAAACGAATAGATGTGCCGTCAATTATGTTATCATTCTTTATTAATTCAAGTTGTACATAAAATATAAAATTCGGAACACCCGATAATCTCATCTGAATACAATGAAGATCTGTTGCCAGATGGACTGAGGGGCAATGTGTAATCTAATATATTCTGAAAACATTAGTACAACCGTTACATGAATTACTAACGAGCGAGCGGAAACAACGATTGGCCAAGTGCGAGCGCTTCGTACAACAATACACTTGTTTATTTGTGTAGACTTTGTAGACCTATCTATACCATTTGACAGATCTTTGCTTCCTGTTTAACTTTGAATTTCCACTAAAGACTTACGGGGATTGAGGGTGGATTTTTTTTAGAGAGCATATAAAATACACGTAGTAAAATAAAACTTGAGAACCACATAAATTTACTTGAACTTTACTTGATCATTAAGTTTACTTAATGAACTTTACTTTTTAGTCTGCTATTATTTTAGTAGTAGCAGGTGCACAAACACCGGGTAACCTCGAACACCAAATTGCCACCTTTTTAACATACAAAATTAGACGGTACCTTCAACTTATAGCGGCAGATGTGATTTAATAGCAATCAAAAGTTTATTGGCTATCAAATCCGTAGAAAGAACTTTAATTAATGCTTATTAATAAATATGCGTGTATAGTCTAGTCATGTCAGCTTTCATTCGTCTCCCACCACCCAATTTGGACTAATTTAAAATAATTAAGTATATTTAGCATTATTAATGTATGAAATCGAATTATTAATGTATTGTATATTCATAATTCGATTCCAGTACAGGTTAGAAGTTTGATTTATTTATTTATTTTATTTTTGGATTACCAACATTTTGTTGGGTTTAACAACAGCATGTCTAAAGTTACACAACCGGTTCAGTTATCAACAATCTTTGACAAAGCTTTATATAAAAAAAAAACGTTTGAATTAAAAATAAAAATATGTATACTTATAACCCCAATGATAAATAATAACTGTTAAATCATCGAAAATGTTTAGTTTTCATAACCTCAAAGCTAGATTTTAATTCTCTCTCATTCACTCAGAACCAATAACAACAAACCAACAAAATAGGTTCTATTTTGGTAGCCCAGAAGCAACTGTTCGTATTTACTACAAAACTATCATTAGTTATTTGATTGTCCAATATAAACAATGTTTTACAAATATTCTCTATATATATGTCACACACAGTCAGGTGTGCACAAATGAATTCAATGATACGCGTCGGCATCGAGTTATGATTTGTACAAAGATGGCACAGTGGATGGCAATGAAACGTACAGAGGTTTTGAGTGCAGGTAATGTGATCCGCAAAAGTAGGTAATTGGAGCAAGCTGGTACTCTGGTACCTAGACCGATACAGTTAGCTCGACTCCTGCTTGACTCATCATTCGCAAATGATTGTGTTAACCTCAATTGTCGAAGACGCACCAAAGTTTTTTTGTCTCGTACATTTGTATGCATGTATAAACAATGTTATGCCTTTTACTCACAAGTGAAATGGACTCATTATTTTTGTCATCTTTGAGCTAAACCGTTTGTATTTACATATGTGCGGTCTCGTTAGCAAGATACCGAGTACAGGTAATACAATCGCTTAAATTTTTTTGTTACCGCTTTTTAAATAAGGCCAAGAAAATACATAATGTAGATTCGAAGTGTCAAACGTATCACGTATCCATAGAGCGTATTAAAATGTTCTCTTTAGCATTGTTATTTTTAATGAATTTATAAATGTACATCAGACATCTTAGTATAAACAGATTTGGAGCTTTATAAATAAGGTCGTATGTAAAATGCTTTGCAAATTCTCTTGCTTACTTTTTTAAGGTCTAAAATGACCTTTGAATTTAAAATCCTTTACTGCTATTGAGACGTAGAATAGAATAGAATAGAATAGAATAGACTTCTTGATTAACCCCCTAAATTCAAAACACGTTAACTCTCATCGTTAGCTGATATTTATCGAGGCAAAGTACACGATGAATTGCTTCAGCGATCATCCAATTACCAACTTTTGCAACAGCCACATCCTACAAATTTCGTCAATATTTGGATTACTAATATTTAATCGCACGTGTTCACGAGGCACGCCAGCATAATCAGGAAATATTGTAACAAAAGTGTGGCACGTATTCGAGTCATAGATAGCCCTTTGTTAGGCACGCCGCGGCCACGTCGATATGTGTAGTACCCATAATATTAGTATGTAGTAGCAATGACATTGACCATCGCATACTGTCGCACTTAGCATACACTTAAAGAAATTACTAACACGGC
>DWNJ01000450.1:0-15429 GCA_018250275.1 Udranomia eurus | reverse complement strand
ATACTTCGGTATGTCTATGGGCAGCAGTGACCACTTATCATCAGGTGAACTGTATGCTCCTTTGCTTGCTCCTTTTGTTGTAAAACAACTATCATGTACTGTTATTCGTAAATGATAGATCATTGCTTCTTACTGTTATTTAAGTAACGCAAACGACCGTCCCATCGATTGAGACTTAATCATGATTAACCTAAATAGATAACATAAGTATGAGGAAGTGTGAGAAGTGAGGAAGTACACTTTCTCACACTTCCTCCAATTACAATCAAGGATTTGTCACTCGCGTAACAAATCCCCATAGACTTGCGACAATTATCGCAGAAGCCGATAACATTGATTGGATTTCCTCCGCTACATGCCTTTGATCTCTTGGCTCAGATGAGACAATAGAACATTTTTAGATATGAATTGCTCCAGATTTTTTATCAACCTTTCCGTCCTGATTTGTGTGATTTGTAAATTTTCCTAACTATACGTAGCCAACTTCAAATAAATAAATAAACCATCATCAATAAGCTCACCGGCTAGTTGTCTAGATAATCGTCTTCTTATCAGTGTTTAACTCAATGACAATGTGTGTATGTGTGTGTGTAAGTATTGCTTACACACATACACACACTCATTCGCACATTCACACACGTTGATTTCTAAGTCTGCATAATATATTGATTATAACATCTATAAAGATTTGTGCAGTAATGCGCGACGTGAGAAACATGATCTATATGTTTTATCTGATACGCTACCAAGTACCAGATTAACGTCACGCAAGTCTGTTTGTAATTACACCAAGTTTATAATTTATAAAGGTCCTGCAAGTGAAAGTAATTTCGAAGTATTATATGCTACTTACCATAGTTCCAGTGTGCGCTTACCTCAGCGAACTATCCGAACGAACGCGTGCTGCATCCCAAAGGAATCTTATGTTACAAAAGATAAAAATGGCGCACTTAAGTGAGGATAAAAATATTAAAATAAGTGGCAGTGGAGCGTTATCTTAAAATATGAAGGTCGGGCATATTCCTGGCAGATTTACCGTTAGTTTTGCAATATTAGAGGATTCCGGGAGCATCGCTAGTGAAACATGATAGATTCGTCCAGCTCCCGGTTTCGCACATATATCTGTCGGGGAGATTTAAAACTCTGAGGAAAGAACCATGATGAAAACTGTCAGGACTTAATTGTCAGAAATACAGCTGTGATTTATTGTTTGGTTCCAAGTCCGAGCTAGCACGAATAAGGATCTGCAGCCATCATCGTTGTGGACGATGCGTTCGCTCCAGGCGTTCCAACTTAGTCCTCAGGAACGCAGTTGTGGTCGACCTAAGAAAGAACTTCGAGCCTCTCTTAGGTCGAATACAGATGTCGACAGTGACCACTTATAATCAAGTGGACTGCATGCTCGTTTACAACCTCCCAGTTAATAAATAATACAAAGATTAGTAAATAATTCAAATCCCCCTCTATTTATCGTTATCTAAAATAAATAATTAAATTGTCTTAAACTTATATTTATCCTTTCTGCTCCACTCCACAGTAACAATGTGATATCAATAGGTTGAAGATGGAAAAATATGATTCTAGTTAGAGGGAGACCTCTCGGGAGTGTTCGCTTTTGACCATAACCTGACCTATTTCAAGCCACCGATTGATTAGATTGTACTAATATGGCTGATCAATCACTTTAGCAATTGGATTAAGATCGAGAGTCCGAAACTAATTAGGTTTAATGTTTATCACACAATTTATATTTTATTGATTCGCCTGTCGTTTTCATACTATAAACGTAGTATAAAGGCGCACAATGCTTAAATCTATGAGTATTTAAAGACTTGAAATGAGTGCTTGAAATTTGCAAATTTCAAGTGTTAGGCAGGTAAACTTGTGAGTCTATTGTTATATGTATATATTGATCTATAGACAATTTTATGATATATGCACAGGTTGGTTTCTAGGAATTACCTATGAAGAACACTAAGGTTAAATTGCTAAGACACTCTTTCGTCCAATCGCAAGATTTATGATATGATATCTATATAGGGCGGTTTCTAGGAATTACTCAGAAAGAAAATTATGAGATTAAATTACCAAGGCACTTCTTCGTGAAATCGCAGCTTTAATGATTAATGAGACGCTCAGCTGGAACGCAACTGTCTGCAATGGGCTGGTAATGACAATGATTGATCGCGATGATGATGAATGCACCGGTCGCCGCTGCGCTAATTTTAATGGGGCAGACAAAATAATTTATGCTGTCATAGAGATGCCGTGTAGTTTGGTCCTTTATTGTAATAGAAAAGTAACAAAAGACAACATACAATTCACCTGGAAAAGAGTGCGAGAACATATAACTTTACTTATGTTAATGTGATGATAATGTCAGTTGCAAGCTTCGTACTTAAAATTTACTTGTAGGCTTAGAAATCACGACCTCAATCGTCGACTTTCCTCTTACTTTGTATTTGACTTTTAAATAAAGATTTAACGTCCAAATTATCAAGTAAGTAACATGAATGCTTTAAACATATTTTGATACCCTCCCTACTCACGTATTTATGATAAGTATGATCCAAAAGTTTCAATATTAACAACCAGCGGTGGCTTACTCAACATTTGCTTCCGTTATCAACAAGTATCGAAACAGGCGCCCAATATTATTATCCAGGGAACTTACACGTGTTACGAACAATCTTTGGCTTGCTGCCAGGGAACCGGGAACAACTCACAACAACCTGCCCGCCGGTTCCTGTTACGGCTTGTTCCGATAATGTTTGGGGCAATAATGAAATCTTCGCCGTTTTAGCCAGTCGGGCAAATATTAATATGGCATGGTGTACGGTCAGAGTGGTAGCGAACGTCTGTTGCTATAATATGCATTTGTTGTTTTTTATTTTAATGTGTAAATAATGTAATAAGATATGGATGATGTAATTGTAACTTCTTTTTTAGACTTAACATAAAATGTAGATATAGAATGAAACAGTAGATACCTATAACAATTTTAACGGTAACTAGAAATAGCGAATGCTATTCGAAATTAATTTATCAAAGTACAGAATTTCCCAGAATAACGGTTTATATACCGTTATGTTATTTTAATGAGAGGAGGAAAAATTATTTAAAGTTAAAATATGTGTTCTTTTTATAAAAATACCACAATTCCCTTTTGAAATATTGCTCTATACTATTCTGGATTCATCACTTTTAATCTAAAATTATTTTCAAAGCGAACTCTGAGCATAGTCGATCCCTGGAGAAATACCGAACTCTATAGATGGCGGATTGCTAGTAAGGCAAGCTAGAATTATTTCGTATGACTGGGTATAAGAATTCCGGTGAAATTTAAAATTTCCGGCGAATGAACGATTCGAAGGAAATGGTAACAAATCGAATGTTGGAAACTTAGCGGTCTGGATATTGTACCCTGCTGTACACCCAATATTGCTGTGTCTTGAAAGCACTAAGATGTAGCTCGATTAATTCATTTCGCTAATGGAAAATCAATATGTAGTTAACAACCCCAATAAATATGTAGTAACTCATTTAAATTTCAATGAGGCTTCTATTATCGTTACTAATCGTGCATATTAACACGGGCATGAACGTAACAATGGCATTTGAATTGTGAATTACAATAGTGGTGACGTCACGTGTATTTAAACACGACACGAGAGTAAATTGAGTGTATTTCGAAATGGAATAGTTTAAATGTTAGGATTAGAGCTAGCTTTAGCTAAAAGCGAGTTTAATATCGTTGGTTTGCGTGAACGTCATGTAGCGACGGTAGCACGGCTTCAACTTCATGTTATATTTATATCCGTACATTAATTAATGTTTGGCTGATAATGACTGAATATAAAAATACTTACACATATATATTAAATTGAATATAATTTATGGTAGTACACGTTACTTTGCGGAAAATCATTAGATTAGATTATCACGCATTCGCCACAATTCGTTTAATATTCAATAGTACCAACAAGTACCTATAAGTTTTCCAAATTCATTTTTTTATTTACCTTACATATTTTGTGTTATAATATGAGCGGTATTGGATTAAACCACAATATTAAGAATATGAACGAAACCTAACCAACATTTAATATTCTACAGTTTCCATATTACAAAAGATTTATTTTCAAAAATCCTTTTAATCTACTACATCTAGGCGTTTCCTAGATTTGATGTAATAATAATAAAGTTTCATAAACTATATAAACAGTTTCCAGGACAGAATGCTATTCGAAGGAATGAAACTATCACCCGTATAAATATTGAAATGCCGTTTTACATGGATGAAACCGTAATAATATGTAAATCTCTTTGAGGCCAAAATTTTGGGGCTCGGGTCAGCGTTATTATCTTACTTATACAGGATGTGTTGTTACTTTATATTCGTGTTTCATCTAAAACGATTAAATTTCAACTGCTTGACTTTGTGAAATAGATTACACCTGAAGTGTCAAGGGAATCATTAATAAGGGTATTTAGTTAATAGTTGTGACCCAATACGCCTAAAAACTTCACTAGCCTTTTGTGTAAAAAATCATTCATTATGTCCCTAATGCTCTCTGGAGACACTAAATTAATTGTCAATATTTTTTTATGTCGAAAATGTATTCAATCTACCAGACGAGTAAGAGGTAATTTTCATTCAGGAATTCATCAAATTATGGATTGTTCGTGAATTAATTTCTGTTAAAATGGAATAATACGACGATCGAATGCGAATAAATGTGAGAATTTAGTCTGAATCTCACAAACCTTTACGTATTTACTGTTTAAACGATACAAACAAAGTTTATGTAAAGTATCATAACTAGTCACTCACTGCCTCTTTATATTCTAGCCTAGCAAAATAAGCCGTTTATCATTTTCCCGAGTTATAGTCCTATGTAGCTCGACGCGGCAAGTCTGTCTAATTCCTTTAAACCTGCCGTCTCCCTTGTTACCTAATTCTAAGCCGAGAATCATATTCTCTATATTTTGTCGCCTGTACGCTAAAAATTATTTTTCTAATTTTTTAATGGGAACATATAATTGATCAGTGTTTCTATTGCTGTGATTTAATTAAAAGAATGTGGTAAAGTAGACCCTTTTTGAAGCATTTCGTTTCTGTGCTCAAGAGTACAGTGTATGTGACCTATTGTGATTCATTCTCATGTCACACTATCTCGTACATTATTCCTGAGACGAGACACTGATCTCATTATGTAATTGCTTAATAAGAGCAGCAGTTCACTTTCATTATCATCTTGTACTAGTTAGTATCTTTGTCATTATCTTTTATGACACGTTGCTTGCTCTAACGACGAGAACAAATCCGCTGCTTTGAGCTCTTAATTATAAGAGAAGGAGACTTCAGTTACAGTTACTTTAGTATTGAAGCTAATTTTGTTTTTCTTGGGACAAAATGCTAGCAAGAAACTTCTGCTTTACTTTGACACTGCTACTACCGTAGTTAATTTTGCTACTATGTGAAGAATCTGAATTAAATAAATTTTCAGCGAACCTCTTGAGACTAGAATATAGTATTCAAAACATTTATTTCCTGAAAACAAAACTCGTCGCTCCTTATCCCTAGTTGACACAGAGATCTCCGGGCAATCTAAACATCCAGAAACAGAAGCTGCTCAAAGGACATAATCCTGATCATCATCTGATAATTTTCTTTATTTATTTTCTTAATATCCACACTCAACTTGATAATTGAATTAAAACTTTATATTCGAATGACATTTCATAGCACTCCGAATATTTCGAGTGAGTATTTCTTTGTACATTCTAAATTTCTAACATTATCCAGTTCATAACTGTAAACATTGAGCCAAGTTCTTCCGTAATGGAAATTATTTCAAGCCTGAGAGATTTTACCCGAGAATTTGGTGGGAATGTGGTGTCTTCGCCTTGTTTACTAATTAATGCTTAATTACGGATCCTAACTTTCTGGTGTTATTAATATTCAAATTGAAAGGAAACTTCGACGTTTCGATGTTTAGGTTGTAATTGTGTTTTTTAATTAATAGGTTCAAGATACCAAGGCAATAAATGTACGGAAAAGTAAAAATACACACTCAAATGAGTTATAACTTTCGGCATTGTTCATGCTCTGTTAATTTTAGTGGTAGTCTTCCGTAACTTGATAACAATAACAACAGTGTCTCAATAGTTTCCACAATAATATTTGTTACATTTCAATATAATATTGCCTCAATTAACTAATCAGGACAAACTGAAGGAAATTAGAATAAACTTAATAGTACAATAGACAAAGAGGAAACATACTAGGTATACTCGTACCTAGTGAATTCATCAAAACTAATTGTCAGTTTAAGCTGTGAACAGACCTGTGGCTCCAGATTCCGCTGAGCGCTACGTCCACTAGATCCGCAGTAATTGGCAACTGTTCGTGACTTGTGTCTGACAGGTTCCGTGTAGGATTTTATTGTGAACTAGCCTTTGCTTGCAACAGAGTATACTATGCGAACAATATTTCCTGACAACCAGCGATAATCCTTCACGGGCTTCGAAAGCTCAATGCATTCAAAAAATTTGCCAGATAGTAAATGCACGTCGTAAACGACTTGACAGCTTATGATTTTGATTAATATATCTTTATTTTTAAAGTATGATATATTTTCTTGATACGTTACGTTATTAACCACATCATATGAACGTATTATTCATATACGATATATTTTAACATGGCAAAACCGGCCGCAGTTCAAATAAAAACCTATTAGGAAGCAAACGCATCCATTTCATAAAAAATGTTGCCGTTTCAATATTTGTATGTAAATAAAAACTCATTCAAATCATCATACATCTCTGTCAATACCTCGTTATTAATTACCTTTATCAGGAGAAACAAAATTTAATGGACAAAATGTTTTCGCTATTCGCGTATTTTTAATCGAAACCCCATTAATACCTCATTCATCAAGCTTGTCGATTTACATAACGGCTGACGAAGGTGTTGTATCATCATTGGACGATTAGAAACGGTTGCCGTTAAATTGTTTAACATTACTAGACCACCTTCACATGTTTCAGCTCCGGAGTTGAACCGTAGTACGGAGGCTCCGCCGCTATGTAAATATATATGTATATTGTGTACTTTCTGCCTCATAACAATGGAAAGAAGAAATAAAAAATCGTTGTTCATCGAAATAATGCAAACATATACATACATAAAACAAAAATGGTAATGGTACATTATATGACACAAAAGAAGACATAAAGAAAAATATAAGACAAAAAGTAAATAAAAAAAAATATAACACATCCTCTCAGTACATGAAGCGCCATCTATATGACCGAAATAACACTACCTACTTTTCAAAGGCGAAAACATTACTATTGAAAGTGATCATATTTTAACATCTTGGCTTTGTGACATGCAAATCAATAGTAATTCCATATAAAATCTACTTATCTAAAACAATAGTCGTTGGGATGGAGTGTTTTGGTTTGTAAGGTGACATAAAATGGGTACTTAGCCCTGAGGGTTAGCAACGAGTCTGTTGTTTGCCACAGACAGAACTATTAAGGGTTGATTGCATATGTGCGTGGGCGGCAGAGATCCTGAAGCCTAAGATGCACGGGACGCTGAAAGGTCATGACAAATGTAAATATGACGCCCATTAAGTGTATTTGGATACTTTACAATGAATTAGAATATTTGACTCTTGATTACTTCGATCAAGTGAACTGGATGCACGCTTGTTATTCGAAGTAGCATAAATATGTCTAAAAACATGTACAAAAAGTAATAAACATATAAAATGCTATTCTTCACCACCTTACAAGGGCCATGAAGAAAGAAGAAAAAGCAATCCAAACCGCATGAATTGATAGCAAAACGAATAAGTTTCAAGGAATTCCGAAAGTTTCACCAAACGCGATTTATCAGTTTTTGTATAGGCCGTGTCATAGACGAATGACTATGCGGCGATTCAGCGAAGTTTACTATATAGACCAAATAGTTTGTGAATCTGACCATAAACAGTTGTTGAGAACAGGACAATGCCGGGAAGCATGTTACAAACTACACACACACTCATAAGCGAGTAGTTAGAAGATCAACAATAGGGAAAGTGAAACGTAATACCAAGGAAAAAACAGGGTTGGAAAATTTTGCTACTTATATAAGTAAGATTTTTTCATAAATATTATTGTATCTAACCGTTGTCATTGCTCCGGGAAATATTCGATAGTCGATTTTTTTTCGAAACCACTGTTTCTGTCTCTTTCTTTTTCATTTACTCTGCACGCTTATCCCTCCGCAAAAATTGTTTGAAGCGGATTTCTCACGAAAGTATTCTATTGTCGGTCTATCGCTTATAATGTCTTTGGGTTGAACATTTTATAAAACAATTCCGTACTCAAGAAAATAGTAGGTAGATCCAAATACGACAATACGAGTGGATGGTTAACGACGTACACTTGTATCGGTGGGCGGAGATGAAAAGGCGTCGGTAATGATGACTTACGGGGCTGTCGGCGAAAGTAGGTCGTGTGTGTGAACTCACCTTAATTAGTGCTGATGAATGGCGATGCTCAAGACTCAAGACGCTCTGTAGATAAGACCGTTATGACAGGAATGAATTTTTGTCGTGAATGTTGTAGAAACTTGGCGTATGCTTTGATGGCGTCGTTTATGATAAAAAAAAACCCGTAAACTCGGGTACTCTTATTTTTTGTGTTGTTTCATAAGCATTTTGTTTCAATGTTTATAGTTTTATACTACTTTTGAAAAGAGTATTAGCGTTGTTAGATAAAAATGTTTACGGACTATGTGGAAAGTACTCATATTTTTTATTCTAGTATTCAAATATTTTTATATAATTATAATACGAATATATTATTATTACTTTAAACAGACAATAAAAATTTTGATAAACGTCTTTTAGGGTGAAAGGTCTATTCATTTTGTATAATATTATATTTTTTTCACTAACAATAAGTTATTTTAATATATTGAAAACATTTAGCAGTTATCTGGAAATTGATGGTACAATTAATATTAATATTCATACAGCTAGTTAGTTAAGTATTGAAGTTTAAGTTTCACGAATTTAATCAATCAAGCTTTAAAAACATCTATCGGGTATCTTCAAATTTCTTGTTTTTCGTATACCTTTAATCAGCCCGCAGAATTCGGTAATGGGTGGTACAAATGATATTCAAATTGATAAAGAAAGGTAACTAATGAAGTTTCAATTAAACGAACTAAACCTTATCAATTGTTGATCTTAAAATAGATCAATGATATGTCTTTAAAACCCATGTTATTCGAAAACCTTGAAACGATCCGCAGTCGTTCGGTAATTGTTGGTACAAATCACGGGCGCCGTTGTTGAAACCACGTGAATGAAGTGATTTAAGGCCTTTGAGGCTTTTCGCTTCGGACGTTTTTATTTGACAGTGTGATTTGTTTGCTTATTGTATTTCTTCTTTCTGATAGAAATGATTTTAATCGTAAAGGTCAGTTATTTTATCAAAATCAAGTCAGCTAGTTGTGGATTTTCTCGCCACATTTGTAGTCTTTATTACATACTTGGGATGATATGCGACTATGGAAAAGATTTTCCGCTGCTTTGTAAAAATACCATCGTCATTTTCTTTTTAACGCTATATGTAACATAACATACATAACGCACACATTTGAAACATTTTTTTCAAATTTGATCCGTACAATTAGAAAATTCTGGTATCCAAGCCAATGTAACCGAAAAGTCAATTGTGCTGACATTCACACGCCATTATGCTGCAGGCGTACCGTGAAATAATTTATCAACTTTGTGAGGTATTCCTTTGAAACCACGGTATAACCGTTTAGCGTCTTCGCATAATTCCATCGCAGAACCCTCTTGGAAGCTTCCAAGCATAAACGGCTTTAGGATATCAACAATTATGTAGCATGATAAACATTTCAGTTTAGTTAGGTGTTTGGGGACGGAAGTTTGGGTGTTTAAGCCCACTGGATTGAACTTAAGTTTTATTGTTCAAACCGCCTTCTGGGTGCGTACAATATGTTGATGTGTCCCCAAAATAATCTTGAACGCGTCTTGCAATATACACGTTTGTTAAATTAATAGCTGAATCACTATAAAGGACCATATTTCTTGTCTAGATGTGGAATGTTTATAGTTCAAACAAGGAGGTTTACAGCTTCGATCCGATTGATGCATACATAAATATTTGTATTTATTTCTAAAAGAAGGCCGTAGAATGAATTTTCGTGATTACAACTTTAATACTAGCAAAATTACTATAAATATAAAGCATTATCATAAGTTGCAGCTTAGATTTCCTTCTACTGTCTAAATCTTATATGTACAAATTAGTGAAGAAGATTCATATAGTAAGCAGGCTTATTGAAATACCTAGTAATTCACAAATTAAACCAAATAACCTATTCTACTCAACGCACGCAATATTTTTAGCCACCGTACGTCACACGGAATACACAACGACCCAGCCCCTAATTACACGTTGTATTAATATTAATTTGTATACATTCTCGTATTTGCTCCGGCCTAATTAATGGGTCGTGTTTGTGTTAATGGCGTTTATGGGATTTCGTGTGTAGATGGGAGAGGAGGTTAGCGCGGGGTTTGTAATCTTAATGGAAAAACAAAGTCCTTAATTCATAAGATCTTACTTGTCATGTCGGCTTACTATTCGGCTAGTCACTTCTAGTTGTGTGTGTCACTTAACTATCCATGCCAAGTATTACAAAAAGTATAACAATTTTAATTTTTATTTTACTATGCATTTTTTTTATTGCTACAGACTTATTATTAGTACGTTATTTTCTCTTAAATTTAACGCTTTTTGATACTGATCATATACTAATATCTATGTTGTTCAGAATACGACCTATTTAAACAAATTATAAGTAGTGTTGATTTGCATCTACTATGTGATTACTTTAACATTATTTTTTTTGGTTTCAGGTATGATCCGGCTAAAATTACTTTAAGGAGGAACCCTATTGAGTAAAAAAACAAGGTTAAAACTTAATCTTATGACGATTTACTTTTGTTTAATGGACGTGAGAATCCATACAAATAAGGAAAATAAATGATATTCAATAGAATTTTCGTCTTGTGTGAAATTGGATGCGATTATATACGGACTTCAGTGCACTATTCTTTATCGTTATTATTATCATTGTATTTATCATTATCACTTTTATCATCATCGTTATTGTTATTAGTGTCTTTAATATTATTATTGTTATCCAAGTTATCGTTACCATTATCCGCTTCTACGTCACCTACACACGAGATAACATAATATTTTCACACATAACAAGGGATCATCTAACCGTTTAAAGTTTTATTTGTTGGTTTGCAAAATGGCTTGAAACGTTAAATTCAATTGCAACTGAACATTCTGATTTGAACATTGTGAATTATCGCGCAATTTAAATGATTAATGCATAAATTTGCAAGCTGTTAATGGTCGCAGTTGGTTCGGTAATCTATTTTTAATTTGATGGGAACAACTGGTAATTAACAATTAATTTGAATTATCTTCGATTAATCTGTGATGGTGATTCGATGAAAAATTAAAAACAAACCAATGATATCGACATACATCATGTTTTCTTGTGATGTAGACACCTTATGTTTAGATTTATTTGGCTTTGTGGGAAATATATCGACTATAATATTTATAAACCCTATATATATGTAACAATTAAAACATTATCTATACACTATACATTTGCTTAGTTTGAAAGCGATAGGCTGGCTATCTGCTTGAATTTGCAAACCATACAAATAGATGTGAACTATAAAATAACCGACTTTCATCTCGTTCTCATTTCTGACAGACCCTTATCATTCTCGACGTTAGCAACAATTATTTTCCGAATCACCGAACCAGAAAACACAATGCAACTAAACTTTTAAGTTCATGCTATGATGCCGGGTAATTCTAATCATGTATGCGCATTGGATAAGGATCGCTGGTGATACACCGAGCGTAAAAAGCTTACTGAAACTTTTCAATGTAATTTTTGGGTATATATTTACGCATAGTATATTCAGGTTTTGTATTGCAAATGCTTTCAACGCATTATAGAAATTCAAAGCTTATCTGATACGACTTTTTATAATACTATCCGAACAATGATGTCCCAACTAATCCGAGTTACAATATATATTAAAACGAGTGAATAAACTTGGATGTATTTATATATTTAAAAAAAATTATATTGTTCGGTATAAGGGTGGATAAATGAGTGATACTTGACGTGGCGGGAGATTACTAAACTCTGATGTTGAGCATGAAATGAAAGTTTTATGCAGAAATCGAACCAAGGTAAATATTAATTCTTGTATAATGTTATCATGTTTTTTTGATTTCGCGAAGCTGACTAGCATTTTAGATTTAGCAATAGCTGGGTACTAAATGGGCAAAGTTATCGTTAAGATGCAAAAAATGTGGGCTTAGGAGTTTGATTAAAACTCGTAAACAGCCCACTACGTTCTCAGCTTTTGATTAAAGATACCAACTTTTAAAAGTGTATTAATAAAAGTATCTTAGCTCTATTTCTGATAGAACATATTTCATTTAAAACTAACTGGTCTGGCGCACTTCGTACCGCCTCCTGGTTTCCGTCCCCGTCCCACACCATTTTTGTTCATGAACAGATTTTTATGAAACAAACACCAAATGTTAAATGATACGTAATAATATAGCAATACATCAGTTAAAACCGCACTCAACTCTGATCGGCCGTTTCCGTGAGATTTGCGTGCACAAATGCACAGACAAACAGACAAGCAGACAAAAATTGTAAGTATAATTTTTTTGGGTTCTATTATTTAAATATGGACCCCTAAACTGGCTTTCTCTAAGATATATTCCGTGTACAGACATCAATCCCTTACTCAGACGCATTATATGTATAGATAACAGATAGCATTATACAACTAATGCCATATAACAGTAATATTTAAGCAAATTCTAAATGATAAAATCTTGTGCAATTGATTCTGCGCTCGGTGTGTTCCTATCCTATCCTTCGAAAACCAACACGGTGTGTAAATTTGAAATTTCGCAGCGAATAAGCTTACAAACTTTCCTTGTTAATGCGATTCCGAGAAATATTTGTTTAATGTAATGTTTATTTAATTTTTGAGAAATTATCGGTACGAGTGTAGTTAGTTATGGCACTGTGAATTTCAGGATGTTACATAACGTGTAGTAGTCATTTATTTTACGCTTATATAAATAAATATAAATTATTATTATTTAAACAGTAACAAAAAGGTATTGTGGTCAAATTTGCACCACAAATTACAAGCATATTTACAAGCATAAGCATCCTAATAGAATTAATACACTATTAAGAATCAAGAGGCAAATGTTTTTATTTATTATAAGGTGTACAAATACACTTAACGAACGTCATTTATATTTTCTTTAGTCCGTGACCATAGCCTTTAACGATTTCAAGTTTTCAGGCTATGGTAGACCGGGAGAAGCCGGCGGAAAATTAGTGAATATTCACATTTACTTCAATATTCATAAAAGACTGAAAATATCAAAAATATAAATGTATTACTACATAAAAAAATATTCGTGCTTATTTGCTAAAACACACCGTTCGTATTCCCACTACCATCTCATACGCACACATCTTTGGCATCATCATATTTGGCAAATAAGCGAAAAATATGGCTTATAGGCTTAGCACTAAAAGTGTGGGTAATTCAATTTGATTTGGAAATATACCGAAAGAAAATATTGTGGGTGTATTTTACCAGACCGTATTATGATTTTCATGCTGAACCCTTCGTGACCTTGGATTTGTTCGGACTTTATTGGTGCCCAAAAACCGCTTCTACACCCGAGTATTGATATCTTTTCTTGTATGTAATGAAACAAAAGATACGGAATCTTTTGAAAAAGGACTTGGATATTTTTACAGATCCTGCGACACATCTTCACGTAGTTCTGTTTTATTTTAAAACCATATGATTTTCAAAAAATATGCTTTCTCTTAACTGTTGGTTACCTTTGTTCTTCTATCAAATTTTATCGTTCCTTTGAACTGGGTACATAAATTCAGACCAAAGCGGCAAAAAATACACATTAATATTCTTCTATGCTCTATGAATGCATATATTACGCAAGCGATAAATAGTTGGCTTTACAAGTATTGGTGTACCCCAAGACAACATGGACGCTTTACATGCTGTCGCACCTTTTTAACGCACATTATTATATCATACCATACCATAATAACAACCAAGATCCAGCAGCTGGTAAATTAGAGGTCGTGAGTTCTCTAAGTGACAAACATTCGACCTAACATGTTACCGACGTCCACGTTTACAGAAGAAAGAAAGAAATAAAGCCGTATTTACTCTTCGCAAGGAAGCCATTTGTCCCATTCCAGACTAAGAACTAATAAAAAGCTAGACTTATTAGCTTTTTAAATAAATCAACCCGACGTTCGCAGAATAGGCACCGCCCCAGCCACTTGTCTAATCATTTGACTTGCTAAATTCATCTCCAAGTTGGGTTTTTTCAGCTGCGCCGTAAGATCTGAACAATATTTATTTTTACCAACCACATCTGCAATTCCTTTGCATGCTGTTATTTATGTAAAGTCAGAAGTATACGCATACATTATGCACTACTACATGGAAATGAGAATCATTTTAGTAGTTACTAGTAAAAGACACTCTCCTCTCATCTAATATCCGGTCCTCTTCTCTCCCCCTCAACTTATACTCGTATGTCAACATCAAGAAATGTCGTTTACATCATTCAATTAAAATAAAAAGACAAAAAGTTATCAGAGCCCTTGAATGACTTGAGTCAATCTTTATACTTTATTGGAAAGTTGTGAGTATTACGAAATACAATCGGCATAGATATATATGTATATATCTTGACACTAGGTGGCTCTCTCGCTTAATCGTTTAACGTTAAAAATGCGTCCTCCTAAAATGTCTTAAACGCTTTCAGAAATACGACATAATACAGCTTAGTACTGTATGGCAAAGGTTATGTGAAAAATGATTGGTTTCATTACCATTGAAACCATTCTCTCGTCTCACATTTTACCATAAAGCTTTCACAGACGCACAAACGAATTTTCACAGACGCTTTTCCTCAACTTGAGGGGCGTAACGAAAGCTCGCAAAGGCTTTCTTGTGATGATAAAAAAACAATGTCGTTTAATATCGAGAATTGTATGATTTCTTTTTAGACACCCCGTCTCGCATGTTTTCCTAAATTAGTACAATTGTTTCGGTGTGATATTTTTTCATACTTAAAAAAAAAATTTTAAGAAGAAAAATAAATTATTTTTTTCTATAACTACGTGATGTCTTCCGTAGATCATATACATCGAGTGATGGAATGTCAGTTTAAAGTCGTGGCTTGCGCTATATT
>DWNJ01000449.1:0-15435 GCA_018250275.1 Udranomia eurus | reverse complement strand
TATAAAAGTGTTCACTTCAGAATGTTTAATCACTCGGTGCTAATTTCAATGAATAACACGAGGACGCTGCAACTGTACCGTAATCTGATTATCACGTAGACGCCCGCTATCGCGATGCTAATTAGAATATTCGACTGCAAAGTACAGGGATTCGTATAATTAATGCCGATCTGTCTGTCTAGATTTCTTCTACGCCTGTAATCGTTTTGCTTCGAATGATGTGTGTTAAGTAAATTGTATTAAGTAAACCTAAAACGTACATTATGTAGATAAACGAACATATAGCTAAAAGTATTTTTGGCTTCGAATTATTCATTATTTGGATTAAGTTATTTGTATTGAAGGTAGGTAACAGAGATTAATTGTAACTTTAAGTTTGTAACTTTAACTTAAAATAAAGCGAGAAAAAAAATATTATTATGAGAAACCTTTTAAGAAAAACATTTTGAGCATGAACACAAAGAATACTTTACAACGTAACCAATACGGAAACACAAGCAAAGATACAATTCGTATAATGAAGCTTATTCACAAAATCGACAGAAGAGGTGCCTTAATTGAACTGTAATGTAATGATCGCGCCGTCGCTAACGGAATTTAATTAGAACATCCGACGAACTGCAAGCAGCAATTTGATTTTAATTGGTTATCTCTAGATGTAGATACAACGTCTAGAGACAATTTCGATAGTATACATTTTTTTCTACACTTTTTATATGCTACTATTGAACTTTAAATATGTTATCACCGCATCTTAGACCATCTGAATATTAGATTCTACGTACATCATTTTTATATTCTTTCTTATATTTCACTAAATATTTTTTTATATAAAGAAAATCTGCACTGATACCCGTCCGCCAGGAGGGCCGGTGGAGGGCTATATGGGATTCCAACCCACTAAACACCTGTCTGTGTTCCTTCTCGCCACTTTCATGGCGAAGTCGCTCATAGAGCTATGCACTCTTTCGCAACTTACTAAATAAACTAATTTTAAATTTCAATAACTATCCAGGAAATTTGTATGATTAATAGCTGCAGTATTCATGCTGCCGTATTCTGGCTTGTCAAGGATACACACATAAGCGTGGCGTTCCAACATAGTCCTCCGTGGTAGTCACGCATTTGTTGTCGAACTAAGAAAGAACTTTGATCTTGGGTTGCATACAGATGTAATATCATATATATATATACTTACATAAGCGGCAGTCACTTTCTATCTGGTGGACTGCATGCTCGTTTGCTACATCCCAGTTATATAATAAATTTGTAACTGAAAGCTGTCTGTACATGGAAGATATCTAAGAGAAAACAATTTTTAGGAGTTTTTATTAAAGAATAGAAGAATTATTAGCTGTTTGTCTGTATGTTTGTGTTGTTTGTTTGATAAAAATTGATTTAAAAATAAAAACTTTGTGGGACGGGGACGGAGACGAGGAGGCGGTACGAAGTGCGGCGGGCGAACTAGCAAAAAAAAACATTCTCAATCGTCCTAGGTGGCAGACGCCAATTACCATCAGGACTGCATGCCCGTTGGCGAACATTTTAAGTCTCAGTGGTAATTAACAACGCTCGCTTTCAAATATCGCCAACATCAATTCCCATTCTGGTGTTACCGGAGCGTGTAATTCTGACTCAACTCTCACATTACCTGGCGGGAATAATGAGGGGTGCTTTATTGAAAGTGATTCCGATCCTAATGGGGTGATCAGGAATACGGGCAAGACCCTGCAGCGGTCCTCACTTCTCAGAATGGTCGGTTTTGCAATAATTTTGTCATATTTTGGAATAGTTCCGAGATAGTTTTCCTTTTTCTGCAAGGAGCAAGTCTTCTTTTTAGTCACTATCCTTGGAACAGCTACGACTTACTTTTCTTTACATTAAGTGATTCTTCGCGGATATAGTAGTGACCGTGGTTGATCGTCGTGTCTTATACAATGTCAGTATACGAATTCATATTTACGATGAATTAAACAAATAGTGTTGCTGATGATAAAAACATTACCAGAAAAACAAAAATCCTTAACCATCCGAAACGAATTTATTTTAATATCTGTCTTAACGTTCATTTGCAAATGCATTTACAATCAATGCAACGAAAGCGCAGTCGAGCAGTCGTCGACAATGCTATAATTATGATGTCGAATTTAAAACGTTAAAGGACTTAAGGCGCTTACCGTACCTCAAGCGAGATAAGAGCTAAGCGATCGTTTTAGTTTAGTAAACGACCTAATGATTTAAAATCTTTGCAGCTATTTTTGTTGTCATATTACAATATTTTTGCATTAAATTATATGTGACGAAAAGTGGCGAGGCCAGAAATTCTCGTAAATGTTTGGTACTTTTTGCTGGCATATCAACAACATATGCGTTGCTGCCTCTAAGTTTCAAGACTTTGATTATGCTCCCTTACCTCAGCTTACGAACCAGAACACAGAAGAAAGAACACTGTTGTTATAAGCAGAAATAGGTGTGGCGTTGGTATCTGCGGAGTCAAACCGGTAAAGGTTCTAGCTTCTAAGAACATATGTAGCATACTTGTTATTATAACAATAAACTATAAAACAAATAATTACTAATTGGAAACAGTGCATTGCAAAAATTGTATTGTCGCTTGTTGAAGAACAATTAATCGTAAAAAAAATTCAGGGGTGAATAAAACGAATCATTTGTAAAAGTTATACTATGGATACTCAAGGAATTAAACATTATTAGAAATAATTTTATTATTAGTAATCGAATATATGTTTCTTCGCTTATCGTTAACCGCTTGCACTCTAGCGTCTAGAAGTTAACTTTCCTGGAAACCGATAATTGCAATTTCTGTAGTTTATGCATCCGTTGTTTCATGATAATGAAGTAAACAACCTTTATGCATTCCTATTAAAATCTAGTACGGCGGTAAATCCAAACAATCATTGCACAAATAAACACATATGATGCCTCATTTGTATAATAAATTCAATTTTCTTTATGTAGCCTGATCATATACAAAAGTTATGACTTTTTGTATTGATAATGACGGACTATAATTTCTGTACTTTTTGATTATTTGCAACATGTTTTTATTATAAACTAGTTTTTGACCACGGCTTCGCCTGCGTGGAATCAAGTCTGTCACAAAGTTTCGTGACAGGCCATTTATTATAAATAAATATTTTTTTTTTTTATTAACCATAAAGAGAAGAAGGTAGAACGTAGGCCGAGATAGCTCTCACCTTGCAGATTTTTTACTTACAAAATGTTTATAAACTGTGTGTGACCTATATGTTATTCTGGTGTATAAGCTACTAGTAAAGTTTCATCTCAATGCGTTTTCTAATCGATGTTAAATGTTTGTCAGCTGTAAACAGTTGTATGAAAAAGTAACGGTTTTTAATGTTTTCCTTGTAATTATTCGTTTCTTCTCTCCATAAGAACCTTCTTTGTGCCTTAACAAAAATTTAAAAACAAAATTAGCCTAATAGGTCGATCCGTTGTAGAGTTTTGCGCTTAGCAACACATTTAACGATTCATATTTATTTATATACCTAGATTTAGAACATATATGCCTCAAGATATTTGTTGAATTACGCAATAAAGTTAGTAGTTACTTAATAAGTAGTTAGTTAGTTTGTTTCAGGTGATGTAAATTTCCTGTGATATAAATCGTGATTGTAATGTTACTTCTGATAAGACAAGATGGAACAAAAACCTCACTTGTCTTACAAACCCCTTTCACCCCATAACACAAGACAAACCTATTATTGCTCTCTTCGACAAATGTCAATGTTGCTATCAACAAAAGACGGATACTATTTACAGGGAGATGTTTGATTTCTTAATGTCGATACAATTCAATACTTTCTCGTACGAAGTTGGAGGCTTTTGTTCGTCACACATTTGACATACAAATGACAATTGATTAGGTTGCCAATAGCACGAAGCCGTTTTCGATTTCCCCATTGAGAGAAATTTCATACATAAATTGGCGTTTGTATTGTGGAGCGGGATTAGCTAGACTGAAACAATCCTATTGATATGCTTTGAACCGAGTTTAAACGTTAAGCGAATTGTTGTTTATGTACGGTGAATAGTTCTACATTGAATGTGAGGTGCTATACATTCTATACATGACTAAACTATTCAACAGCAACTATTTATTGAACGTTATATTTCTTTACAGTTATAAGCGGTCAGGGAGACAAACTTAACCGAGGCGTTCCAACTTAGTCCTCAGGGGTAGCAACGCAACTTGTGGTTAACCTAAGAAAGAACTTCGATCTTGTCTTGCGTTAATTACAGATGTCCATGGGCGGCAGTGATGACTTACCATCAGGTGGACTGCATGCTCGTTTGGTACATCCCAGGCATTAAAAATAAAATATTTTGGTCTAGTCAAATATTAAATATTTTACTACCTTTTTTTACTTAGTGATAAAACGAGTATAGAATAAACAATTCATTAGGAATACCGTATTTTGAGATAATACAGCCCACAAATTACAAATGTAATTGTGCTGTAAACTGGATTACACAATCAACCCAAGATAGTGGATCATAAATGCATTGCTACCCCTGTGGATTGAGTTGGAACTCCTCGGTTAAGAACGTCCCCCTAACCACACCCTTCAAACCAAAACACCTGACTGTATATAACTGAAAGGTAGCAAACGAGCATTAAGTCCACCTGATGACAAGTGGTCACTGCCGCCCATGGGCATCCGTAATCAACCCAAGATAGTCGATAACAAATGCATCTACCCCTGAGGACTAAGTACGAACGCCTCGGTTAAGTATGTATCCCTTCAACCCAAACGTAGAAAACGGCAGCAAGAGTCTGCCTTTTGTACCTGTACAATTTGTATGGTTTCAATAAAGACTAAATAAATAAATGAAGAAGAATTCTGCTGTTATGAGGGAGAAATATGGGGGCGGTAGTGCCTCCAAAGTCCAACCGTAAAGGTTCTACCTTCAACTGCATTATAACGCCTTAAGAGGCCTTTCCAGCTATTTATATCAAGGGTAAAACTAAAACAATGACACTGGGTCCTAAAGCGAAAAAGTTTTACAATCGCACTCAGTCGCTAGTTCCACGAAGCGTATTCTTCTTGGTCTCTTACAGCGCTTATAGACGATGGAACAGATTAACATGCTAAGCGATTAAGCGGTTTGTGGATTATGTTTTTAATTCGAGACCAGTTTGCGTTTAAAATATTGCAAATGCAAAGGAGTCTATTTTATTTAAATGTCTGTTTTTTTTTCCAAAGAAATCTCTATTCGAAGTATTCTCTAATCTCTATTCGCTTGGGTTCGTAGGGTTATGTAATGTTCACCCGGTCTCCGTTGCCCATGGACATCATGTTTGTTTCTGAATATTATAAAAAAATACTATTGAAAAGTTCGGAGATAATTTGAAATAAAAATATTTCAGTTTACTGATTACAAACGATTCGTATCGTACCTCTTGACACCTCGTTACAATCCGAACATCAACAATCGCAAACAACTTCTATATACTGTTACTGTTCTATAGAATATAATCTAAATAATATAATCTAATCTATTATATACTTCCCCCTTTTGAGTCCTTTAAAAATATTTTATAAGTACGTGTAATCTGCCTAAATTTTTCTCACAAAAGAATTTGATTGCACCATACACGTTTATGGTCGTCTAAACAACCAGCATTCTCATTTACCCCACACTCACTCACCTATATCATGATTTTACTCTCATTTTACGATAACAGCGCACGTAAATGTAATGTGTATGCGTATTCAACATAAACATCGGCCGATTTGAAGCTTTTATGGCATAAATGTATGGCACATTATAGTACCCAGAACGTGTATTCACGAATGTTTTATCAGATATCATTAAGTGTTTTCATCAAAATGATTATTGTAATAATTAAAAATGTGTTCTCACTTACTCCTCACCTCACCAATATCATAATTAAAATCTAATTTTACGATAACAGCGCACGTAAATGTAACGTGTATGCGTATTGAACATAATCATCGGCCAATATGACGATTTCATTTCATTCACGAGCGTGTATTCATAAATGTATTTATCAGATAACATAAGAATCTTTCATTATCATTATTATAATAACGAAACTGTTCTCATTGAAACCTTGCTCACATATCATGATTTTCTCTCATTTTACGAAAACGGCCCGCATAAAGGTAAGTGTATGCGTAATCAACATGCATTATGCGTATTCAATTAGAGTATAGTATGATAATGTTACTTAACTGTTATTTTAAGTGTAATCTAATATATAATGTAGTATACACAATCAACCGTCTTAGAGTCAACTTAACCCTGATGATGCTAGGTTTTGGTGCGAAACGCGGGTTGTTGGTGGTATGTATGTTGGTTTATACCTTTATAATTGTTTTATGCATGAGTCCTGTGAGGGAGGGTATATATTGCATGAATTAAAGGTATACCTTCATAGATCATAATAGAGGATTGTTGCGAAGTAGTAATAACCTAATTTAATAGTAATTTAATATGTTAACTGTTTGAAATGTTTTATTTACCAATTGAACTGCTGGCCAATTTATGTAGAAGCCAATTAATAAATGTTAGTTTCGACTCTATCCAACTTTGTAATGGAGGCGAGAACTCCCTCTAATTTTTATACTAATCGTTGCACCGCTACCAAACTTTGTAATTACTTAATGAAAAGTGTATTTAGTTTCGCGCCGCTTTAGAAAAAACAACGTTGTTTTGTTTTAACGTTAACGTAAAGGATGAAATTGTGGCGTTATAGCCCCAACTACCCGGCGTTAGTTTAAAAGTTTAGATGTAGTTCCAACGTAGATAAACACTACGTGGAATTAGGTTCAGATTTTTTGCGTTGCTCTTTTAAATTCACACGTATAATATAAACACCTGTTACTTTAAATGTAGCTGCAGTATTTATACCATTTAAGTTTTCTATGACTAGATGCACTATGAAAAGATGTGGCGTCTACTGTTATGCAAAGTGTATGTAAATCAAGTGTGGATAATGCAATCGACGGAGATTGACGGCCTAAGGTTCCATCTTGATTCTTAGGAATAACAGCTCACCTACTTACGTTACAGATTTAAATCTCGTTAGATAACTAATAATTTACTATCAATTACTAGTATTATCGCCGCAAGTATACACTTCGCGTAATCTCTCATTTCATACCACCAAAACTTTTGACAGAACTCATATACATATTTATATATTTACATATATAGTTAATGGATGATATATTTATATAAATGTATAGATATATCGTGGCACACAATTCATAGCAATGAAAATCCCTCAAAAACATTTTACTTAGTGATGCATAAAAAGCCTATTTAGCCATTTTAGAGAAGTAATAGAGAACCAGAGACCTTCAAGAGAGATAAGATGTTATAATGAAAACAACGCAAATCCTTTCCAGATTCTACTAATAGAAGCCGGCCAAGAGGAGCCAGAAGTGACAAGCGTGCCTTCATTCGCGCCGGTTCTGGGAAGATCGAACATAGACTGGCTGTACAGGACACAACCAGAGGAACTGACATGTCGAGCTCAAAGAGGGCAGACGTGCGCTTGGCTAAGGTAAACAGGAACCGGTAAACATTCTGTTGTTGCAGGAACTGCATGGGATTTGCCTGTGTGATTGGAAGAACTGTATCCAGAAGTGAGTTTTGGATCGTGTCTACTCAGTCAGTGTTTTCTGTTTTCTTCATTACAAAGTTTCACTTCGATATGACAATTGCAATTAATGAAAATTTTAATTGAATGCTTGTATTCTGTCTGTCAAATGTTTGTAATTATTCTATAATTTATCTTTATAACATTTATATTTTAATTTATTTCCTAATCACGCCTCACATCACTTTATAAGTGAAATGATATCATAACTTTAGTTATTTTTGACATAATTAGCAGAAGAATTTTAATAACCTCAAATGTCTGTGATTGGATCCGAAATGACTTATCAACTATTTCTTTAAACTTGTTATTTGTTATTATTCCATTAAGATGTTTCCTAATTACGTTACTAATTGCTAACATAAATTACCGTATTACTACACTTACATAATCTCAACACCTATCTGAATTAATTCGGTGGTATGTATACATGAAGTGACCGATCCAGATATCTATCATATCCGGCGAAATGATTTCTCTCCAGCGAGAATAAACTTTTACGATTTCGCGATTTCAGCGGCCGAGTAATGGGAGGATCCAGTGCCATAAATTATGTCGTATACATGAGAGGTAACAAACGTGACTACGATGACTGGGCAACCTTAGGAAATAATGGATGGAGCTACGAAGAAGTACCGACCTATTACAAACTACTTATTATACCCCATTTGCGCTCTTATAACAAATATGACATTTTCACTTACATTTTCAGGTGCTCCCTTTCTTTAAGAAATCGGAAAACAACAGGGACATTGAAGGCATAGACTATAAGTATCACGGTTTTAGAGGTCCTCTAAACGTTGAGAGGTTTTCGTACATTGATAAAAATGTCGTGATGTTGGTTAAAGCTTTTAATGAGAAGGGCTTACCGCTTACTGACTTCAATGGCCGAGAGCAGTTAGGAACGATGGTAACCCAGACGACAACTAGAGACGGTGTGAGGGTATCTACGAACAAGGCTTTCATACGTCCAATAAGACATAAACGACCAAATTTAGACATCGTAACTAATGCTCTTGTTACTGGAGTCATCATCGAGCCAAATGAAAAAGTTGCCTGTGGAGTAACTTACATAAAAAACGGAGTTGTGAAACGAGTGTATGCTAGAAAAGAGGTAGTCGTGAGCGCCGGGTCGTTAAATTCCCCTAGAATACTAATGTTGTCTGGAATTGGACCTAGGAAGGACTTAGAATATCTGAATATACCAGTTTTCTCAAATTTAAAAGTAGGCCACAATTTACAAGATCATGCTACCACTGAATCAATGTTAATGCAACTTAGCAATGCAACATCAACCTTAATAAATGTCAAACAAATTATTGGTGAGACAAAAAAATACTACAAGTCTAATTACAGAGATGGTGTATTAGCACAGACAGGTCCACTACAGATAACCGCTTTCATAAGAACACAGTACGCACAAGACGAAACTGCGCCCGACATACAATTTCATTTTGATGGACGCAATCAAAGGGAATTTTACTCTGATCCCACATCCTATTTAGCATCAGAAACACTACCGTTCTCATTTTATGACAGCATCAATGTTAGACCCATCCTCCTTACACCACAAAGCAGAGGTTATCTTACGCTTAACAAAACTAACCCAATATTTGGCCAACCACTTATATATCCCAGATTTTTCACAAAACAAAGAGACATGGACACTCTGATAGCTGCTCTAAAATATGCCGTTACACTAGAAGATACAGAACCGTTTATAGAAAATCAAGTTAAATTTATACGGCGTCCGGTACAAGCGTGCACAGATTATAAATGGGGGACTGACGATTATTTTAGATGTATTCTAACAAGATACACCGGGACGATATATCATCCAGCTGGTACGTGTAAAATGGGACCTAAAACAGATAAGAGTGCGGTAGTTGACCCTAGATTGAAAGTTTATGGCATTCAGCATTTGCGGGTCGCCGATAATTCTATAATGCCTAACATCGTACGTGGTAACACGAACGCACCAGCAATAATGACTGGAGAGAAGGTCTCGGATATGATAAAAGAAGACTGGGGAGAATATATATGACTTAATTTATGACAGTCAAATTTATGTAGTCCAATTTTAGTTCCAATTTGTACATACATTTATTATCTTTCTATAACTTATATTATTATATTTAAACGTATACTTCGAGTTGTTTTATTATATGGTTGATAGTTTCATCCTAAATGGCGGCAACTTTAAAAATATTCTGGGTACACACACTGTAATGTTACTTTTTACGGCATTATTTATACCTTATCGTAAAACATCCATTACTTTCGGTGAGTCTTCAAAATTTTTACATCGGGTTTTTTTGATATAACAGTAGGTATGGTATCTATAACTTACACATATATTTTATTAACCATTGTTTTGTATTGTAGTTTATATTTGTAATTTTTCGTATTTGTTGTCGAATGGTAGAAAGTGTATTTTGCATTTCTGTTAAAAGCATGATTACAGAAAAATTTTTTTTATTATAAAGTAGGTATGTAGTATGTGTCTACTGTTTTGTGTAATTTTCGAATCTGGGTAATATTCGTATTTTGGTCGTTTTTCATTCATCCTTTGATGTTACTGCACTAAATTGAAAGTCTGTAGTTGACAATAAAATTAATGTTGGTATTGACCGTACCATCATTAGTAATAAGTTAAAAAAGTCTTTAGACTGAGAAAAAAATATTCTTATCTTAAAACAAGTTTCTGTTAACACCTTTAAAATGGTTTCATATTTTACGACCAGAAAGATTTTTCCAGAAATCATTCACATAGTAAAGACCGGTTAATAAATATTTTTTGTTAATAATGATACCAATCAATTGTTTATAGTTTTATGTATTGCAAAAACATGTTTGATATAACCTCCATAGTTTATATTTAATATAACTAACCCTGAAAACGCATTTACCAGTGAATTTATTTATGAAATAAAAAGTATGTCATTGAAACGACATTTCACAAAAAAATCTAGGTCGTAATCTGGTATTACAGCAGTTTATTTACCAATCCGTCGCATTTTTCCATTTTTTCTATAAGGAACTACTATTAATACTTCTTACTCTCACAATAGTTATAACAGATTTTAATTTCGTTGTAGCTTTTTGACTACTTATTAACGTAGCGAATATAAAAATAAATTGCAGTCTGCAACAAATCTGTACATATAAATAAAACCGAAATTTCATTTTAAGATAACCAAGTTTCTCATGCGTCTGTTAATTTACATTTATATTAATTTACCATACAAATACCCAATCCTTTGTTTTTGTTCATCTGTTTGGTCTACAATTTCTGGGATATCGGGATATATGGATATAATTGGAATGAATTAGAAAACTGACCATAATCTGAAGATTATGGTCAGACCTGACCCCACCATTCCGAGAGTATTGATCATTCATGTATCTATTGTATAACTCAATCCTGTATCGTACTTAAAGACTAACTAATATTGATATTTCAATACATATACTTTTCACTATTGACTAACTTATATATTTTTATATCTTTGAATATATTTATTTTCATAATGAATTACATCGGGTTATAATTATTCGATGTTCGATACATATATTTTTATTTCTAGTGACTAATAGTAATTGTTATTGTAGTGTATTTTATTTAGTCCTTTCTGTTACATTTAGGTATTTATTTGGATTTTGTTCTGTGTATTTGTAATGTGTATTTATAATGTGTAGATTGTGTGTGTACTTAATTGTGTGTTGTATTGTACGCTGTAGATTATGTACGTGTTCACCATTATGTTTTGTGTTGTACTGTAGATTGTATGTAACGGTGTCAAAGTAAATGCACGCTTCGTAGATATATCATTTGATGCATGAGAAACGACATAAAAGGTTACTTATGATTCCAGGGGGAAGACAATGGGTGGTTCCAGCGCGATCAACTATTTGGTGTACATGAGAGGTGGACGTGTGGACTACGACACTTGGGCACAACTCGGAAACCCTGGATGGAGTTATAGAGATGTACGTAAGAGTATTACATACGAGCGTTGGGCGAAGACGAAGGGCTGGACGAAGCGCGCTTAACCCCGCGGTTTGTGTAGATCGCGTAAGTTAAGCAACGTGCGCAGTCAGTAACTGAATGGGTCTGACCGATAGTCGTGTTTTCATGCGCCTTTACGTGCTACAGAGAGCACGTTAAGCAATCGGACCCTGGTGTCGTCGATTGTCGACCATGCATACAATTTAGGGGGGACAAATTGTATTTTAATGAGGACATACATTTTTTAATGGCCGTTTTAATGGTACTAAGAGGCCGGATAACCAAGCTCGTTGTTGGACAAAATGATGAAATTGAAGAGTTAGCAACATCGGTGTAAAAAAATCCCACTCACTCATTACTATAACTCTCGAATTCATATAGAAAAAAAAACACATAAATAAACGGCAACAGTCATAGACAATAACACGGGTGTAATATTAGGTTCATCGGACCTTAGATTCATCAACGGAGACTAATTTTCATCAGTAGGTACTATCGAAGATTAATCCCAAGTAAATATTTTCAGGTCCTGCCCTACTTCAAGAAGTCCGAGAACAATAGGGACGTAGAAGCCCACGACAAATACTACCACTCGGTTGGAGGTCCGCTTAACGTTGAACGATTTTCGTACACCGATACCAACACGTTGATGCTGCTTCAAGCTTTCAAAGAAAAAGGTTTACCCGTTACCGACTTAAATGGCCAAAATCAAATTGGAACAGACATAGCTCAGTCTACATCGAGGGATGGGAGAAGAATGTCCACGAATGCTGCCTTCATTCGACCTATACGCGATCATCGACCAAATCTACATGTTATGACTCAAGCTCATGCTACGAAAATAGTCATTGACCCCATCACTAAAGTCGCTTACGGAGTGGAGTTTATCAAAAATGGAGTATATCGTACAGTCTACGCTAGAAAAGAAGTTATTGTTAGCAGTGGAGCTGTCAATTCACCGAAACTGCTCATGGTGTCTGGAATCGGACCCAAATATCACCTAGAAAGCTTAGGAATTCGTGTACTTTCCGATCTAAAAGTAGGTTATAATCTCCAAGACCACGTGACCACTGACGGCCTTCTTATCAGTTTATCCAACAAAACATCAACAAACATAAACGCCCAACAATTACTGCAAGAAGTTAATAATTTCTACGTGAAACGACAAGGTCCTTTAGCTTCTACGAGTACTCTTAATAGCGTCGCTTTCATCAAAACCAATTTAGCACGAGAAGATGCTCCAGATATTCAATTCCATTTCGATGGAAGAAACGTTGAAGACTTTTATTCTGATCCTACAACTTACTTGGCTACAAATATTTACCCGCTTGCATACTACAATGGATTGGCTGCTCGGCCATTACTCCTGGCGCCTAAAAGCCGAGGATACATAATGCTTAACCAAACTGACCCACTTCTGGGGCCACCCTTGATATATACAGGATTTTTCACCGTCCCAGAAGACTTGGATACTCTGATAGCAGGAGCACGTTTTGTTTTATCCTTGGAATACACAGACGCATTTATTAAGAGTGGTGCTAATTTTGTAAAATTGCCACTTAAAGCTTGCCCATACGTTTGGGGCTCGGACGAGTATCTGAAATGCTTGTTCACACACTATACCTCAACGATCTATCATCCAGTAGGTACTTGCAAGATGGGACCGTCTCATGACAGAGATGCTGTAGTGGATCCAAGATTACGAGTGTTCGGAATTAAGCAGCTGAGAGTAATAGATGCGTCGGTAATGCCTACTATCGTAAGATCCAACACTAATGCACCGACCATAATGATCGCAGAAAAAGCCTCCGATATGATCAAAGAGGATTGGTTATCTCATCGATAAAAGTTTTTCTCATAGAGATAACTGTAAATAAATTGTAATTAAATAGTCAATATAGCTAGTTAAGACAATGTGGGTCCGTAACAGATCGACATATTGAATTTATGCCATTTTCTTATTAGAAATATTTGTAGAAGATACTTTATTCGATTTTCTATATAATTATAGTTATTATAGCATATTGTTCGTATTACATGTTTAATTTTTCTATACTATCGTTATTGTAGGATATTGTTATCAAATAGTTTGTCATGCTTTTATATTTTTTTTGTATGTGATACAATTTTTTATAAACCAAGTAAATGTAAACTCAGTATTTAACTAACTAATAATATAAATACGAATGTAAGTTTGTTTGTCCCTTCCACTTCTTACTTACTTGACCGATGATCATGAAATTGTGTACACACATTGTCCGAGAAAAGAAAAAAGGTTAGCTTTACCGTTCCCAAGAGACACATATTATTTTATATGGTCGTGGTATTTTACGACATACGAGCAAAGTCCCGGGTAAAAGCTAATTTATAAGTAACACACACATCATTACAATATTTCTATGGTTAAACATCTTACAAATTCAAAACCACTTTTCTCATTTAGCACACTCCCATCTGGCTTCTCAAAATGTTTCAACATTTTGAAACAAATAAAACCACAACGAAATTCCGTTACTTCCGTCACATAGTTAATTTTCCGCGAATGTAGGTAGTTACATATGAGGAAGTACGCTTGAGAAATGGCAACATTTATTCGTATATTTAGAATTTTACATTCGTCGGTCGGGAACGAAACAGGAAAGTTTTGAACAAAGACCAACAGAATAATATCGCGCTGACTCATCTACAGTAAGATGCTGCGGTTGGAGCCATTAAATTCGCCTCCGAGAGTCAAAAACAAATTAATCACCATTATTCGGAGTTATTTCTAATAACTTCTGCCTTTAACTTAAAATTTCAAAAACAATAAAATCTCCATTATGTACTTACTAGAATCCTGATAATTTAATCTCTCGAACATCATTAGGACCTACGAGTACAATTCCTGTAAATCCTTTTTAAACGAATCTGTTTCCTCAGTCTTGAAATCAATGTCTTTATCGTTGTATATTTGTAATACATATTTTAGTGGTATATCAACAAACATGTAAATATTACTTTTTGAAGATTAAATATTTGTTTGTATGCAATACACTTCCTTTCAAGGATTTTGTGTTTCGTTTCTTTTTATTTTACTAACACCAACAAATTCCTGTTTCACTTCAATGATTCTCACGTACAAACTGCAATTAAAAAGGTAAATCGCCGGTTGCGTGGCCCGACCGAAGACCCATCTGCCGTTTCTACACCCCCATTATCTGCCTCCATAAACCACTGAGAGGCAAACAATCCACCAGTCTCTCTGTCCTCACTCGAAATCATCACCACCTAACATTGACCTTCCCCGCCCGCCCCGTCTCCAACTAAACCCTGAACAAGTCCGGCACATCTAGGGCGCTTCAAAGCTCTCTCCTCGGTGGTGATGACGAATTTTACAACGCTTTAGACTTTAAACTTCATCAAAGTGCCATAAATAAGCGAAAACCTTACCCATTTACTACTATTTAGAGGCAGCTAAGTATTGTATGCGTACGCATATATGCCTTTTAGGTTTAAAACATTTTCGATCAATATTATTGAGGTTCGAAGTTCAGATCTGTTTCTCTCTTTTTAAAACTACTAGCATGTAAATACATGGTAATTATTTTAACCCCTTATGCTAAGCTCGGCGGCTTGTGTTAGGAGCGGGTTGACGTCAATAGTGCAATGGGGGAGTGTCATTAAGCCATGCTTTGTATCGAGTCCGATGAGACCAGTGCCCTCCAATCCACTTTCTGTGTTTTATTATTGAATAAATGTTAGTAGTTACAAT
>DWNJ01000448.1:0-15435 GCA_018250275.1 Udranomia eurus | reverse complement strand
CTATTCAGCATCAGATGGACTGCATGCTCGTTTACTACCCCAAAATTATAAAAAACAGAGATTAAGGTGTAGGAATTATAAGGAAACAGTTCCTCGGATTGAAACTTTAACTATCTAGTTAGTGGTCCGGCAGGGTAGAATAACGTAGTACTTCGGGTTCTAACGTAAAGGTTCACGTCCCCGCCCCTAATAATACGTGCCGCCGATCTTCGCGGCTCTATAAACGAGGCCTAATGTTTACTTTGTCTCTCGCGACACGCTCTCTATATGGGTAATCCGAAATAACAAATTATGAAATGGAAGAAAAACTCCGGTTAAGCTGTCGGCGATCTCTAAACATAATGTTTGATTGTGCCTTAATGACAAGGCGCGGACTTCGAGCCACCTTTTGTGCCGAGCCGACTCAGATTATTTCGCCGGCGACGCAAAAAGCGTTTATTCACATCACGGTAAAGTTGAAAATGTACCCAAATTGGGAATGCTGTCAGTGTTTCTACTAAGGAGGTCCTGGTAATTGAGCAATCATCTGCTCTAGCCCGTTGCGGTAAGCGACGCATCAAAAATAAATGAAATTCGTTATTTGTTTTACTTATTGTTGGACGTGTTGTTTGAATGTAAACGAAAGGAATTGGTTTGGATAAAACGTTCTACTTTATTGTTCTATTAATACTGAATTTCTCATTTAGTTTCTATCATTATATTAGTGCCCCCGTTCATCCTACATTCACTTAAATTATTGCATTACAAGATTTCTGTACTTAAAAATCTTTATTGTATTAAATATCATTCCTTATACGATTCTTCAACACACATTTGTCTACATAATTTAAACAACATTTTTAATTGAACGATAACGATTTTATGTTTAAATGTTAGTACCACACTGGAAGCTATTTGTCCGCTTTATGCATTATTTTGCATTATTTTTTAAATTATACAAGTGCGATTCTAAACACTAATAATAGCCAAAGAAAGATGATTGAGGACTCATTGACAGCGATTACAGGACGATCTCGGCACTACGTTGCAATCTCTATTGAATTAATGATACGATGCGGAAACCGGTAGGATATCTGAAGCAGCCATTACTTATAAGAAGATTGTTCAGTGTTTATACGTTCAAATTGTACAGCTATATCAGCAGTGCTAATGGAATATAGCAATTCTACAAGATTGCAAGGAACTCGGTCCCTCTGGTGTGCAGTCATCGGATAAGTAGCTTTAAAGACGATAGATAGATACTGTTTTCATCAAAAAATCGGCACGCTTTTCACTTCATTATGAGTCATTTGCCATTTTTATATAGTAATAAAGCACAGATTAGATTTAGAAGACTGTCCTTTTTTATCTTTATTTAGTGAGGTAATAAGTATTACTACATAAGTATAAAAAGCATCAATTACGCCATGAAAACACACAACATCCATTCAATGTATTCAATACCGATCGATTGGCCGATAAATAAATTAATTGCAACCGCAGGTGCACTCTAGGCATAGAAAAATCCAATCGCGTGGAGAACGTAAACGATAATCTGGATATCGGAGGTCGTGGAACGACCTTACTAACAATGCCGGATCTGTCTTAAGAACGCACGAACCAACTAACAAGCTATGTTATTTAAAGCACCATATAAATCCGTCTGTCTAATTGTATCCATAACGGAAGTATAACTCCAGAACTGTCCAGAATATTACAAAGTTAGAAGTGTCAAAAAGAAAGCAAAAGCTCTAAAAACTAATTCAATCGATCCGCAGGATTAGCTCCGAGGACATCCGACAACAGGATGTGTCAATTTAAAGTAGTCGAAAGTGTGACGAAAATTCCTTAATCGCATTCCAGCTATTAACTCTTGCGCACGACGCTGACGGGTGTCGCGTCATAGCTTGCTTTGTTTAGAAGGGAGCCGATTGACAGAGTGGCGTAAAGACAGTATCGGATGCTACACATCTTTTATTGTAGCCTTCAGTGCGTGGAGGACTCGAGTAGCAGGACGTGAGCAAGTAACAAAGGAGCTCGTCTAAACAGGCCATTAATAAGGAGGCGGCTCACAGGACTTCGTCCGGGACTTCCGCCGCATTCCGGGAACCGCTACACTGAGACAAGACAGGAATAGCAGCAGTGATACATTGTTCAACAACTAAATGGCGATTATTGCGCGCACTAACAAGTCCATATAGAGTAAGTCGACTAATACGTCGCATACTTAAAACTGACCTTTATTTTGGTAGTAACAGGTATATGCAGCTCGACTGGGAAACTTACCCTTTCAACTATTGTATTTAGTCCTTAGAAGCAGCTGCTCTGAAGTAAAGGGGAATAATATAATAAATAATATCTATGCGATATGGGACTTCGTAATAAAAAAAATATTCTAACAAAACCAGAGGAAATGTCTCCGTTCAATACATCGTGGCAGAACACCATTTCTCACATAAGAATTTATAAAATAAATCCCGCAAATTAATTCTTTACGATCCTATCCATTTTCATATCATCATATTCATATCCTTTTAAATTTTCAATCAAAATAATGATCAACAACGAACACAAACAAAATATACAATAAAGTTTACATCAAGAGGAGGGTTGAGACATAAGTACCGATCTGTCTTTGAAGTTAAAAATAATCGTATGAACAGAGTTGCAACTGGGAGAGCACAGGATTTAAAAAAAACAACTGCGAATGTCTGAAGATAAGACGGGCAGTATACGACCACTCGTAATCTTTGAAAGCACAGATATCCTAATTAGAACATTAAATAAGTACAGATTGCACACCTACACATGGGAGGAAAATGAACTATTATTTCAAAACAAACATGTCTCAAATAAGTATGACATTCAACACATCTTTATGGACTTCTTTCTATTTCTATGGACAACCATTTGAATGTTTGAAGAAAATGCACCGCTGTGGCATAATCTACCAATAGTAAACCATCGAACCATCTCTTTATATTCGAAAAAATATTGAACTATAATATATTATAGTTACGATTTTTTTGTGGATATTGTAGTCCTTGAAATTAAATTATCCCTGACATTATAATTGATAAAGTTTACATGTCTCTTGAAAATCCTTTGCCAAACGTCGGCTACGACAATCGCCCACGCAAACCATTTGAAGTAGGTATAGAAGGTACCGGAGAGGACACAAGGACCACCTTGTTAGTAGTAATCGGTTTATGGCCTTGTCAAAAAATTAACTTATTATAAATTATAAATGGAGCTTAATAGTGATGTGAAGTATTGTGTGTGCTCTTTATCTACTAAAGTAACGCTTATCGATATCTTAATATCGATAAGCGTCAGTTTAGTTTTATATTTGAGCCATTAGAGTTAATAACATATTCAAGCTCCGTCTCACTTTTAACACTTAAAATAAATATTCCATTATATACTTTAAAACATAGGATGCAGCAGTCGGCTACTCATAATAATTTTGTATATATTTATTTAAATTTACATTATATTTCATCGCAGTCGGTACACTATCTAATCGAATAATTCCGTATTTATTTAAGTGTAGGCATTTTAAGAAACTCTCAACTATGTATTTAATCTTCTCTTGAGTCATTAATACTACTATTACTACTACTACTATTTAAACTAATTTCAGTTTAATCAGTGGCTGGTTTACAGTCATGATATAAACTACAATATTTTAACACAGTGTACGTGTGTAGGAAACGTGCATATAAAAAACTGTTTATCAATAAGTATGCGTAACGTTCATTTCATCAAAGGGCACAGTTTCATCAAAAAATAGCGAAAATAAAATTCTAATTAAAACCTACTTTATCGTTGTATCGATAAAAGAACAATATTTACGTCATCACTACAAGCGCTACCTGCTTATACATTTATCAGTGAGCGGGGCTTTCGCACTGCATGCTGATGCACCGTGAATAAGATGTTTTTTAAGTTCTTTTATTTACACTTTCCGTCGTACAATGCGCGGAAACATATCTATAAACACTTCGCAACAACAACGTTATTTATGGATTTGACGACGTCGCATTTATCACGGCATTCCGCACGATTTTTAAAATCGATTCCTTAGTCACGTGACCTTACTGGCGACTTTGTAATCGATTCTGGCGACTATTTGGAGCGTATCGGTGCGATCTCGTGCACCTGTCACGACGGTAGATCACATCGATGACGAATTGATTTCGGAACGTTGGAACAAGTTGATGACTTCATCGGAACTGTGTCGACATTCCAATTTTGGCCGCCCTTGTCATTTGGAAACTTGTCGTTCGAAATATTTTTGGTTTTACAATAAACTAACCTAGTGTTCTGCATGCAGACTCCAGACAAAGGTCTTATAACGGGTACAACAAATCTCTAAGTAGGTGTCCGTACTGACACGTCCTTATTTATTCTAAGTTCCAGTGACACTCATATATTATCGCGGGCCACCGGCACCGCTCACTGCGCAGGCGCACATTATTGAGACGTGGACCGTACTACGTATATTTGTGTACAGGTGACAAATAAACTAATCCGCCTCCGAGATCAGCGGAACGACCAAACAATGACCACGCAATACTGTGGTTTATTCTCAAGCGCTTATGGTACTTTGCTGGCGTTTGAGGCAAGGATGTCTAAACAGAGTTTTGGGCAATTTTTCACGTAAGTGGAAGGTAAACAGCGGGAGGGCGCCGACAAAGCCCCCAGGGGAGCGGCCACCACTTCTGCCTCCCCCTGCGTAAGCGCAGCCATACATAATATAAGTAGTAATAACATCACAATCCCGGAATATCTGATGAACGACCTATGTGGGCCCTTGTAAGTTATTGTTCGTTTCCTAAGTCATAACAAGTGAGTTTACATATATTGAAAAGTAACAATGATACTCTACAGACTTTGTTACTCGATTTAGTTTAAGTATTTTAGTAACAAACGGCATATAATTAAAGTGATCAAATTGTCACCAACTACAGCGACCTTTTTAATAAGATAAAAAGCATACAATTTCTAATTATGTTATTTTGCTGTTAAAAGTTGCACCAAACTGTATGCACCCGTTTTTTAGTAAAGAAGCACAAATAAAGAGACAAAGGTAAAGTGTTATATTTATAGGCATCTTGATTACGAGTCGACCTACTTATTATGTCCCATATAAAAGAATATTATGCAGTAATACTATTCAGAAGATGCTAAATTAGTATAATAGATTACTATTAAAAGTATTAACTTGAAGATTATCCTGGACAGACGACATAAGAGCCGTTTAGAAATTATTTAATGACTCAGAAGACGAGAAACTATCCGTTTATCGTTCTATATCTAACCGCTCAGTTAAACATATTTCTAACTCAAAGATGCATGAACTCTCCATCGTGCATGATCATTTGAACTTAGCCAGGGGTGGCTAACCAGAAAAGTTGCCACCCACATTTGTAATCTCTTAGCTAGACGCAAGCGATATATCATTTTCACATATTTTGAGCTGAAACTCGTAAGATTTTTTTGTGGATATACATTATTTTAATCTATAAAAGATTTCATTCACGAATACAATTAAAAGCTTTTTTTTATGTTAAAAGGTTTGATCTACAATATATTGCAAACTGAAGTTTGCGTACAAGTAAATAGTTGTAAAGAAGTCGACGTTATGTGTTCCCATGAATTGATGATACGATATTAGATATTGTTGATGAGTTGATACAAATACGACTACTCTTTATTGTACTGTTAGGTAACATAAAAAATATTATAGTGACCGCCCTTTTATGTCCCACGGGTCTCTCACACCCCGCTTGATCACAGGTCTCTTCCCACAACTGGGTAGGCCTAGAGCTGGAGGATCATAATAGTAGTTTATACAAAAGGCGGTCTTATCCGCTAAATAGTTATCTTCCAGACAACCTTTAGGTGGGAACATGGTTGACATAGTTGATTAATGTTGATGAGGTTGTCGGCCAAGGAAAGAAGTGCAGGCAGCCCTAGGTAGTGCCGCCAGGGTGGTGTCGGCGAGCGGTACGCGTAGGCTCGCGTTTTGGCCACCCCGCCCACCGCGACCTATTGTCTACCCACACTGAACGTACGTGATGTCACTTTATCGTCAAAATATACACATAATTAGGCTCCCAAAACGTTGAAATGGACCCGCGAACCCGCTAGATGTCTGCTAATTGATTTAAAATGCTATTAACAACTTGGTGGGTAAAAGTTAATCGTTGACATTAGATTTCCTGCCAATTTATTTACAAAGTATCATCTAAGCCTTCAACTTCTTTAATTTATATAAACGAAAATTCTTCCGTAAAACTTTCTTGGCGAAGACAAGACATAATAATAAGATATATACAAAGTAGCTGATGCTATGATGACAAATTCACATAAACCAGTTATTTGTCATGTATTATTTTTAACTAACTATAGATCGGCCTCGGCACCCTAATGTATTACCGGATTATACGACGCTTTCCTCGTGACCATTATACGCTTTATCTTCGTCTTGTGCTAAAAATCCTTAACAAAATGACATTGTCTCTTTTGCAAGTGCAGCACAAAGACGTCTATTTCTGTAGCCGTCTAATGTAAGGTAAACACCACATTAGTGGTAAGTAACAATTGAATATAATGTCCGGTGTGGCTTGGAGAATATTTATGACGTTTTCCCGGTAATAACGGATTAGGAACAGGACGTCTTGTGTGGCGCACGGCGAGTTAGTTCCGTTCTGGATGAAAGCATTCAGAAATGTGACACGTTTGCAATTGTAATCATGCAGTTACACGTTTAAATCTCGGCTTCTTGAGAATAAATACACTGTATTTGCGTCCGTTCGGATACCGAGAGAAATTAAAGATTATTTCAGTTTACAAAGACAGCAGTGGACAGAACCTTAGTGTTAAATTAATTAGTACACATCATTACACTACTACACACGCGCGTACGTCCGTCACATGCTAAGGTTTTTTAAGCTAATTTTCGTGTAGATTACCTGGACATTTTAGACTAAAGCTAAATGACCACATATATTCACGGCAGATATATTCATCATCTTTCTTCGATGTTACTGATGTACAAGTTATATTAAAATAAAGATATGTACGCACAATAACTAATTGTAACTTTATATTATACGGATTACGAACAACTTAAATGATTCGATTAAGATCCAACTCATAGTCAGTAGGTAGACAGGTATATAACGAAGTATTTCGACTGGGAACAATAGTGAATAGTGAGGAATAAGAAAGGCGGTGGAGGCGAGACGCGCGTGGGCGTGGGAAAGGAGTTGGTACTGCGCGGACGTTGCTAATACGCTAGGCACACACACGACAGCCAAACGTTAGTGTTTATGTAGGAAAGTATAGATCTTACAGTTTAAAATGCACGTCCCTCCATAAAACATTTTTAATGTGCGAAAGCGTATATTTATTACAACTCTTTAATAGTATAGTAGTAGTATTTACTAGTAGTAGTAGTAGCCCGTGCACTCATACTCACTTGTACTAAAATTAATCTAGAGTTCTAACGTCAATTAATGGGCAATGCAGAATTCTTTACAGCTTTTCGATTTTACTGGCGTCAAGAATTGAAGCACCTAAGTTAACAAAACTGAGTCAGTTTATCTTTATCTTGTACGCGTTTTCGCCGATATTGTTTTCTAATTTCCAAGGATTTTTCCAATATTAATGCATGGTAGCGAGGACTAGACACTAACACTAAAAGAGGGGACCAAACTTTTAGTTGCAAAGCGGAAAGAGCTGAGAAAAATCCTGGGTCCTATCATAACAGAGTCTGGATAATGGAGCCTCTAGTAAGTAGGCTGAGCGTACCATAGTCGGGGAAACCAAACCCACCTCTATGCTGGCTTGGCCATCTCGAACGCATAGGAGAGACGCAACAAAAGGCCATAGTTACATCCTAGTTAAACTTGCTTAGCTTCTGTTGACATATCCTATTGAGAAGATAATTCCGGTAAAATATTTAAAACGTGACATCACCTAATTTTAGAACATTAATTTCCTGTTAAGTTTTAACTAGTAGTCACCTATTAGAATATTTTTCTAATACGTATTAAAGAACAAGTATATTTTACTCTAAGCACGAAGTTTAAAGAGGAGAATCATGTGGCCATTTATCCGCTGCATAATGCGAGTTAATAATTCCCAAGTGACTTTACAACGGGCGGTGAAATCTAAAAAAACCTTATTCAAATTAGAAAATATGGCCGATTCCCGGCACATCTAAATGCATAAATTAACAAGGGCATTAAGACTTACTTCTGTATAATATTAGTGGATAATCAGTGGTTACCAACATGCTCTCATGGGAACGGTGTAGCTCATGATGTGTGACCGACGAGCCACCAGTCGGTGGCAACGCGGCTTGATCCTTATCGCTTCTCACACTACTCTCACGTAGCCTCTTGGTGACTAATTGCCTCTGCTCACTCGCCGTGAAATTATACGATTATAACACGTATCTTTAAAAAACAATAGCCGTAATACTCGTTTTTGGGAGGAAGCCGTCGGATTTATTGTGACGTTTCTTGATTTCCGCTGTTCTCGACTTCGCGTTCGGCTCAAGGTTAAGATGCCTATTGTATAAATGTTTGAACGAGAAGAGGATTATGGACTAGGTAAGATAAAGAAGAATTTGCAGATTTGTAGTTCACTTGTTGCAGCACCACGGCTCACTCGGTGAACTCAGCTCAGTAGTACATCACTGTTATTCTCTGTAATGCTGAGAAGAAGCTAGTCTGATATACTTTCATAGACTACTGTGACAGCTTGGCCCGCGTAAACTACATGCTTCTGCATTGGGTACAAAAAATTAAGCGAAGATAATTGTTAGATATCTAATACATTTCCATGCTTAATTTATTCCACGAAAGCTTGCACTTTCTTACAGGTCGAGGTTCGGGCCCAATGCCCGCTTTAATTGGCGGCTCCCTGAGAACTCCGGGTTAATTATCGCTAGAGATACAACACGTGTTATTATCTGGACGTCAAATACATGCTAGCGTCGGCATTAGGGGCGTTTACCCTACATTACAGTGGGTAACTACGGATGGTAATTCGCGCTTGTAAGCAATTTCGCTTCGGGATAAATGCACGCATGCTTTATTTTGCGTTGCTAATTCCTGTTTCTTTGTTTACTCGTTTATTTTAACGCATAATATTTTTATTTTTGTATATATGCATACAGCTTCAACTTTGTAAGGATAATTTGAGATGTGTAACGCAACTCTTTCCATTAATAAATCCCAGATAATCAATATTTATATCATCTTATTGCTTTGTACTTCTCGTAGTTTTCAGCTTATTATTTCCTACTAAATCCCTTAAATTGTAACTAGTAATTTTTAATTAATGCAAACATATAGAAGACTCAATCCTTTCAGTTCTGACAAAATACACGCTCAATAGTGATTTTGTTTCTGAAACACAAGCTATTGGGCGTGGTCGCAGCATGAAATGAATGTCAGGGTAAGAAAACTGTTTTTTTGTTAATATTATAAAGAATTTAGAAGATGTTTCAATTTGACATCTACGATTTAGGGGGGGTCATGTCCACTGTGGATCCCCCCGCCTTCGGACCACCACTGCATGCTACAAGTTGCATACGAATACGAGTACGACACGAGTACGATACGAGTACGAGTACGTACAACAAATTGAATACGAGTTAGTCCATTTGTCAGGATAATGTGCCACAAAAAATGGGTTCGTTTCATTGAAAGTACAAGGTCTTCGGGTTGTAAGTGCGTTGCGAGTTCAACAACGATATGTCGGCTCCGCGCCCGAGGCGTATGACGAATCCAATTAACGGCAGTAACGAATGCTGTCGGACGTACTATTTATGTTTCCTACACTCACTGTAAATATTTAGCTCAGGATGCGTCTGGCATCGCCCTTGTCTTATCTCTTTATCGGGGTAAACGGTTTCACGGGCGATTCCGGCCGCACTCTCTCCAGACAAGGTACACTATAACTATCTACAGTAATAGAATTGAGATGTATGTCTGTGCTTCCATATGTGAACATTTTTTGCCCATTTTATAAATTTTTTGTAAGTTAATAATTGTAGCATTCATCTTTTTTTCTACTTCATGATCTCTACTGATATTGTAGTGTCCTATCGAAATATGGAGGTTACTAATACATTAGTCTTGTAATTAATAAATTATGGAACGGCATAGGCTTTCTCTTGAAACATAATAATAAGCCACCTTAGACGGAAAAAAGCACGTAGGTTATACGAGCCTTGTTTTAAGAATCGCTCAATAACACTTACATCATAATCTTTTTAAGCCGCCTTACAAAGCACATCTATCATACGCCTTTTTTTTAATTTCTGGCTAACGCAAAGAAAGTAGCGTGCGGAGGCTAGTTAAATTTACTATTAGAGAATGGCACGGGGCCGAGCGGAGAACGGTTCTTGAAATGCTCACTGCGCTGACAACTCGTGTTTGTTTGTATCGGTCTTCGAATAGGCAGATAGCAGATAGGATTCGTAGACACGTGCTCGATATGGGTAACAGACACGGTGCAGTAACAAACAGGTACTTTCACACTGGCGTTTGTAGCGCGTAAGTTGCAAAAAGTTGCAAACGCAATGTGTGACATACGATTCTTATAAACTTACTTGTGTCTCAAGTTGTTTGCATACTTTACCTAATAGGCCGATACAATTAAAATTTTAAGACCTGCTTGTTTTTGTATTTGTAGATATTGTACAGTAAAATCATTATTTTTATACTTTTAGAAATTATAAGTTGGATACTTGTTGGAAATAATAATTGCTGTGTCCAAACACAAAAGTAAGAGTTCAAGACTCAAGGGCACAATACAGAATTGTGAAACATTAGTTGTAGTGTTTATAATATCGCGAAAGTCTCTAGCATAGCGTTTATACACTACACACGCTGCTTAATGACAGCGTGTGAAGTGCATGCGGTGGTAAAACGTCAGTGCATAGGGTCCTTAAAGCTGTTGGTACACAAGCGACGGCGGCGCGGGCAAGTCGCGTGCGCGTGGGCTTCAGGTGATGTCCGTCGATTATCTGCTAATTTATACGCGCCGCTCAACTTCTGTTTTCTCATATAATATTATTCATTTCGACACACTGCAAACGAGCTCGCTAAATATAGAGAGCGGCATTCCGTGGACGGCTCGCTCTGCGCTAACTGTCCAATTGTTTTATTATCCTTTTTCGATTAAAATTTCTTATTTAAATGCCACTTGTCCGGTGCGAAGCGGGCGTCTATTTGGAGCATTGTTTACCCACTGCCGTTACCGCCCAGGATGATGTCACCATCACCATGAGGGGGCCCGTTTTGGAATCTTTACGATCGACACCTCCACATTATATTCGCGGCGGTTCATTCACCGGTACAACAATGTATGAACATGTCATTGTATTTGGACTTATCTATTCGCAATCTAATGAACTTCCGTGAGTTGTCTTTGTTTCGTTAACTGCGCCACGTCTTGCCCGTTATGCATAGTCTCATGCGGTGTTCACTCATGAATCGTACCAATTTAGTTGGCTACTTGGCATAATTAAAAATACGTCCAAATAACAATACGTAACCTTTAAATATGTTAACTAATTAAGTTTGTATTTGGTAGTCCTATTAATGTCGAGGCCACGTTGCCTTATACGCTTTGACATACAATTTATTCTTTGCCCATCTTAATTCATAAGGACTTCATATTATTAGGACCTAAAGATATGACAGCAAAGTTTGGGACAAGCAAGCTGGAAACTTGAAAGTTTTTGCCATGTGATAAATAGACCAATATTTGTTTCTATTAGAAATTATCACACCCAAAGACCAGATCAACTTTGATGAAAGTCAGGCTGAGTATTGAGTGCCAGCTTGAAACAGGTTACAAGTAAACAAACGCAGGGGGCAAGTACATAACGTAGAAGCTGGTAGAACATTTTGTGGTTCAACTCAGGGGGCACTACCGCTACACCTATTTCTGCCTTATAACAGCAGTGTTCATGCTTCTGTGTTCGAGTTTGATGGGTGTGAAAAGGGAGACACATTTCGACGTGTTCCGACTAGTCCTCAGAGGTAGCAACTTGTAGTAGACCTAAGAAAGAACTTCGATCCTATCTTAGGTTTAATACACGTGTCCATTGGCGGCTATGAGTACCATCAGGTGGCCAGCTTGCTTGCTACCTCAATGTTATAAAATAAATAAACACGATCAAAGGGCACAGGTGCGTGTGAACTTGCCGTGCGTGAAATTACAGTTTTGCTGCGGTGTGGTCTTTGAAAAAATCGTTAAGATTACACGAACCATCAACCCCCGAGGACGATTCGCCACGCACACCTCCGGAGGCCATCATCATTTGTCCCTCCCAGGTTCATTACCCTAAGGGATGCCGCTCTTTTTTGTTTGGGTCCAAAAATTCTGTAAACATCCAAATCGGTAATAGTTGAATCGTCACTTTCGTCTCATTTTGGGGTTCATGGCACAATCCGATGTTTGCTTTTGAATTTTTTAAATTAGTGAGTACGTTTTCTCTTTCTATATCCCGAGTCAAACACCAATAAAGAAGTCAGTTGGTTGGTATATAGCTGTTATCGATCGATCTAGGGCCAAAAGCAAACTACACATTTCTCAAAAAAAATACATTGTGTCTATATGATAACATTTGTTCCCGAGATGAAATCAGAACATCAAGGTGGGATCGATGCCGACGCTGAGGTCCGGCCGGGCGCCAAGATCGCAACGATATCGTCGCTAGAACAGTAATCGTCAATAAAATCTCAATTTAGATGGCACCGATACCGTGTGAGTTACGGACGGACAGTCCGCCCGAACACGAAAACCTACTCGACGGAGGAATGCGCCCGCGACAGGACCTGCTAACGAATTAGGTACTTCAAATTGAGGGTTACATCAATTTTATTTTATAATTTACGAGTCGGTTTTGTGCGGTTTTAGTTTGAGCGAAGTTTGGCCACATTTATAACCTATTCACACATTCAGACATATATTTATCTAGAATGATATGTGTGAAAATCGATTTTAAGTGTTTATGTGTGGCGTTACGCCTGCGCAGGCGAGACGTCTTCGCCACCTTGTCTTAATGACGGCTTGACGCCTCACCGACAGCGGCACGCCTATGTCTATTTATAACAGACCTTTTTGTCTTTTTGCTCCCACCTCGCTGGCCAGTCACAGATAAGAAGGACGTCGAAGTGGGCATTTAAAAATAAATTTGTCGAAAGTGATAAATGATGGATATAACTTTTATTATTTCAAATTAAATTAACGATCCGAGCCGAACGTCTACCTTTTCTCACATTAGAGTATCTTATCTGGAATGATAGCTTCCATTACCCCAGAGAACGGACACGTTGTTTTGTAGGGAAAAGATAAAGAGATTAATGCGTAAAGCAATTAATTTTGATTGAGGTGTATTTTATTAAGTAATTGTTTTTGTTTTCGATGTGGGCTCGACCCGCACCGTAAAATAATAATATGTACACAAATTTCACAGAGAATTCTTAATACGTTCTTTTATGTAAGTCATAAAATTATTATTGGTCGGAGCCGTGACTTGACAGTATTGTTTTAATTTTTATGAAAAAACAACTTGAAAGATATAATTTTTAACGGGTGAAGAGATTATTTTAAGGTGTAATAATGAAGGACACTTTATTGTTTTGAATTTTAGGCAATTAGGAACTAAACAGTATTTTTATTTTTATGAAACGATATATTCAATAAATTTCAAATATCACGGTTATATTAAAAAGTGTTAACGCTTTTATAGAGAGAGTTTCATGCCACTTATACTTTTCTTTCATTTTTATCCATAGAATACCTTAATTTTCTAATTAGCGCTTGAGTATTTTAGTCGTTGATACGTGACTGGTTTTGTACCGCTTTTGTTTGTCGGTAAATAAGGAATAAACAAATAAAATAAATAAAGAAACCAAATATTATAAAAAAATCTTGTTATTATAATGCACCTTAAAATCCGTTTTAGGCGTGTGTCTGTTCCCACAGTGGGCTTTAATACATTTTCCATGTTACAGTTAGCGCCTCATAAATTGATTAAGGGTACGCGCCGACGCACAAAAGTTTTTTGTATACGGCACAGGTAACTTGGCTGCTGCTGGGTCACTTCGTATGGAGTGTTATGTGTTAATGTCTCCGCTTAAGGAAAGAGGAATACATTACTTAAAGTGTCATCTCGTATACATTTGGGACACTTTAAGTAATCATTAAGCGTCTCCGTGTACGGCTGATAGTAAAGAATTTAATTGCTAAAGCATGGGGGGTCATATTCCGAGAGCATCAAAGTTCATTAAACCGTCCATTACATATCAGTAAACCTAAAATGTACCGCAACTAGGGTCAGAAAATTGTTTTGTTTTGGTATTTTTAAAATTTTTAGAAGATTTTTTCAATTAGACCTCTACGATTTTGGGGGTCATGTCCCCCTATCCTTCTGACCGCCATTTCATTGAAGGTCCTAAAATAATCCAATAGGACATTGCAAGCCTATTTAGACTTTTCCTATCCCTTACATATTAAGTCGCTTTAACTAATTGTAAAAAACTAAGTAAACTGTAAATATGTTACGAAAATAACAAAAACAAGTTTACTTTACAAAAAACCGAATGACCAGTATTTGGACATTTAATAAATTATAGCAATCAGAACACGATACAGCGGTATGATTATAACTAATACCTGATACTGAGATAGCTAAGCTAAAAATAGTGTGTAGGTGTCGAGAGCTAAGATATAAGCTGGCCACGCTTTACTTCCATGTGGTACTTAAAAATATAAACGGTATCATTATATAATTAATAGTATTAATTAGGCTGTACTTTATGGAAATTCATGCTATTAAACTAGGTTATTACTATTTCGTAACAATCTGCTAATACTACGAGTACATGTACGAATAAAAAATCCAATGTTTTATTCGGTATAAGGTATACAAACAGATTTTATAAACGGCATATTCATTATTCATTTTTCATGCATATTTCATTTGTATATGATGGAATATACCTACCTTTACTTCAAGCAGTACCACACTACGAGTACATCCCTCACAGGAGTCATTCATACAACAGCTCATACGTACAGCAAGTCTGTCTAAAATACTTGATAACTTTTATAAAGTCAAAGTAAAATGCCAAATATTGTCGTAAACATAAACATATCTCTATTATACCAAATAAAATATGTATCAAACACTACAATATATCTTCTCTAAGGTTCTTTTAGACTCTACAGCAAAATTTCCGTCACTTACAAGCTATTCGTTTTACGTTCGACAATTAAACACGATTTCTTATAAAGAAAACAGTAATGGAGTGAACTAATTTCCTGTCAGGAAATTGCTGGCCTGAATCGAGTGGGTACGATTTCCCTAAGAGCTTCGGTTCGAGTCATCGTCTAAACATCAATCACTTTCTTTAT
>DWNJ01000447.1:0-15453 GCA_018250275.1 Udranomia eurus | reverse complement strand
CGGGGGGCCTTCCGCCCCCTACTCCGATGTCGGCGTGCCGAATACATAAGCGGTGGGGTTTTAGGTTTGCTTTTCACTTTTAATAAAAAAGATAAGATCTTAGATAAGATTCCTATTCGTTTTCATTGTTTCTTCTGAAGTATATAATAAAATGTTTTATTAGTTTTTTTTGTTTCTATAGCTGAGTATATAAAATAGTCGAATCTTGTCTCCACTATTATATTGCGGTGATGCCTAAGCCTTAGCAACTTCGCGCATCTACTTGTAAGATCGTCCGTATTCGGAGCTATTCATTAACACTTAAAATATACAGTGTAAAGTAGGTAGCGAGCAATAGTAACTGTGTTTAATCTGCCGTTGAACTTTAGTGCCGAGTCGTGTTCACTAGTAGTTTGCACATAAAACCCATTGCGTTGTAATTAATACGAGCACAACTCAGCAGCCACATATATGGCGGTAATGAGTGCTCAACAGTTACGAGTAATATGTATTTCTTGTTGGTTATAACGTAGTTGTGGCTCGTAGAGATTCACATTCAACGTCACACAGGAGTCTTCAGTTTCCGTCCATCCTAATCTAAGTATTAAGTTGATTGACTGATTAGATATTTGAGAGACCACCAAGAGATAAGAATTATCTACTATACAAATTGTTTTATATAAGCTATTCCGTATATAAGTTTGCGCCGTTTACGTTACTCGTTTTTTGTTCCTTACACTTTGCGAAAATCATCATCTAATAACCTGCTACATGTTTGTTTGTTGCATTTTTACCATAAAACAAAGTCCACTATTAAAAGCCACAACACCCACACACCTACTTAGTCGGTGTTGACGGCGAAATTAGGTCTCATATCGCGTCTAGAATCTAGATCAATGGCCGGCTGGACAGCTGTGCGAGTGTCGCTATACTGCGCGGCCGCCGCGAATATTGTTTGGATGGCACTCCGCGCCACCGGCCCTCGACTCAACTGGAACGCCACACTCGCCTATTATTACGGCGTACTCGTGTGCCATAAAGCTATAAACGGGAAAATCTCTCGGTCGACGACGAGGATTTTTTTATACCCATATCTAGGTAAATCATAATATTAATACCACCATTTGGTACCACTTGTGACTACAATTACACGACCGGAGGATTTTGAAATTTGGCACAGTCATATTTTATACGGAGAATAAGTGCGAAAGCTAATATTTCATTAATACATTACAAATACATTAAATTAGTAAAAGTAAAACAATGGTTTTACTTGTGTAATGTTAATGTTGCGTAAACGTGTGTAATGACACACAACCATGACTTTGACGCATACACGTATACAGACACCTGTTATACACGGAACGTCATTTTATTATTTTAATTATTCTATAATATAAAAAATAAATATATTACAACTTAATAATTCTAAGTAATACGGTCGATGTACGTCGACCGCTAGACGATCTCTAGCTTTTTGTAATGCGTCTAAGTGTTGGTACGTTAGGGGTACATACAAGATTTACTGCGTGTTTGGTCGCGCTGTTTCGCATAGAACCATGACTAGGGAACAAAAAATCCGTATCAGTCGTTCACGGAATGTACGCAGAGATATTTTTTAATGTTTATTTCCCCAGTGTGTCTTTCATATTACGAACATGCATATATAAAAGGGTATTGATAATCTTTGTTAATAATAAGCCAAATAAACAAATGACGTGCCGAAACAAGTGTGCGGAAAAATCTATGATGTTCGATAGCTTTCTGGATATAAAACTTTAAAAAAAGAGTACAGAGTATATACTCTGTACTCTTTTTCCCAGTTTCATTGTTATTTGTAACGTTTATATGTCTCTTTATTAATTTGGCTGTATATGAATAACAAACATTAACAACGATTGTATTCTATATTGCGTTCTCATATTATTGGAACCACAGACGTCGACTGCAGATTATGACAAGGCGGTGAAATGTGAGCTCCAAGTCTTTGTAGTCGTTGGAACGTCTTGAAAACAAAGAACGAAAATTGGCAGTTGGAAAGCACCGAGCGTCGATGATTGAACTAAGCAATTCTGCCTCCGCGTGGCGGCTTTTGTCGGAGAAATATTCCATTATTAGGGTTCTTTCGACGTCCTAACCGGCACCGCATTCCCGTTAGTCCCCATTCAGACGCCAATATTTTAAATTTGAAATCCCTTTGTACGCCTGACGATCGCATTTCAACATTCGTTGTGAATGCGAAAAAGCTAATAATATTAGATTTAGAGTCTGGCTTTTATTGCACTAACCGTCTCTACGTACCTATCCATCGAGTCACGTGAGTTTGGCGAAGCTGCGAACACAAAGTCATCCTTGACACTCGGCGCCTTGACCGGTGCGGCGAGTTTCGTATCGAAATCCACCACAGCCCAACCAAACAAACATCCTTTGTTTCTAAACAACGCGCTAATTCTCGTATTTCCTCGTCCATTGTTCGCGCGGTGGACATTTCTTTTGTTGGTGCATCAGGACCCTTTGTTCCGTGGCGTGGTGTCTTTGTCTGTGGACGGTGGACGTGTGGTGCATCGTGCGCGGTGCAGCGCCCTTGTGCGTGCGCTTCCTAATTAGCGCGCGGCGTGGGCTGCGTGGCCCGATTTAACCTCGTCGAGTCACGGTTCCGCGAGCGCGTCAGCTGAAACTGTTCGGCTAATGGTCGCGCCGAACATGTTAGCGCTACGCCAATTTTTCACAGCTGCAACACAATTTTACAATGGTTGATACCGCAGACCCACGAATTTATATTTTCTCCCATTTTCTTTTCTAGATTTAGTTCGATAGTCGAGCAAGCCAAGATAACGTTTATAAATTAGCTCGCCGGTAATTGCTATGGTATTGTTTCAAGCATGTTACCGCCGACATTAGGCACTGTGTTTTCTAGCTCTTATTTCGTGTTGATGCTATAAATAATACTAAATAACTCAATCTTTCAAAATGATTCCTTCAATTTATAAAATCATGTGGGGGTAAGATTAGTTGAAAGTAATAGGTCAATAAATAGGTCGCCTTCTGTCACGCAAGGTTACCTAGTTATAGAATAATATCGATATGAACCCATACAATGTATTACGAACTGCGTAGTTATCTGTTCCGACTATCTCTGTTACTGAACCACTGAATGCCATTACCTTGACTTCGTTTGGACGTCGTTTTATGCAAAAACGAAATGACCTCCATCGGAAAGATTAGCTAGCTAAAGTTTTAACCCAAATCACCATATTCACGAATCCCGTTATATCTAAGTCAGGTTGCGGATTTCGTTTGGACTTATGAATAATTTTGTTTGTATCTCTGTACTTTGATTTCAGAGTGTATATTTAGGCATTAGGGTGGAAAAGGAGTGGTTTTTGGTGGTATAGGTATTATGGATTGGAATTGTTACATTACATTTACAGGTACATATTGCTGGCAAATACATAAATCTATGTAGGTTATGCAAATTTATGAGACCCTACTGGGAATTTGTGATTCGAATTTTTGACAAAATTATGAATTTCTATTCAAATATAAATTTTTGCTGGCATTCGCGTTGCGTTATTTGTATTCGCATCGCATTACGTACCATATGTCGCATTGTATACAATACAACGCTCATACATAGGTAAAGTGGGATAATTAGAGCGTAGTTCGGACTTTATTTTCACGTTTGTATTAACTCGCCTTGGGCCTCGTCTGCTTGGGTCTATTCTCTTGTGATTCTTGAATATGTGAATCTTGTGATCAATTTTACCCCACCTCTCTGATGAACGTAGATCTCAAGATGAAGATACATCAGACTCGGGTGATAATTCTGGAATATAAAAAAGACGTGGTATTTTGTTTTTATTTAATAACTATTACCGGTACATACAGCGCGTACGTAGAACCGACATTTGCTTTTTGGATCAAGGACACTTGATAGAGGTTAAGTGTCCTTGTACTCAAAATGGATTGTTTACAGAGAGAATTAGGTTTCTGTTCAATATGGAAACAAATACTTTTTTTACGCTTCACAATACATTTTACTTTTTAATAGTGATAAAGTTGAGAAATTGAAGGTCTGGCTTTTAAGAACATATAATAAGATCAACAACGTAGACTGTTATATATAACTATCGTATTGATTGAACTTTACGTATCTGCATACGATATGCACGATAACGTCATGAGAAACATTGATGAAAAATTGCATGCTCTTATGAATTCAATTATTATTATTATCACTGAATTATACTTATTTATATGGAGTTAATTGAATTTTTTTTCTATATATTAACATTTATTTGCTCTAGTTAATTCAAAATTGTTTAACTTAAACTATTCAACACAAGCCGAACGCTTAGGCCGATCGTGCCTCTCTATCGCTTGTTCCGCGCTCTCGCTTTCACGCGCAACGTGACACTTTTTCGTGTTTTCAAACGTACTTCGACTATATTACATTAATCTCGTCAAGTCTAACATTTCAAAAGAACGTCGCGTGATTCCATCTTCTGTGATGCCAGTATTGTGTAGCACAGACCGGTGCCAATAGCACCATATGCGCGTTGTCCCACGCCCCTGGCTTATCGGATTTCATCGCCGATTGTACGTAATTACTCCTTGACCCCAGCTATAAGGTGTAATAGTTCGGTGGCTAAGGACTGTGGCGTCTCATTCCGCTACAGCAGTTCCGAACCCCTGGGTCTTAGTCCTCTGGTTAATGCAATCATTTGAATATGGTATATGATTAACGCTTGATTTAATGCTAAAGGTAAAACTCGAGCGGATGGGATGTCTTAGGTATGAGTGTTTGTGTATAGCTAATCATCTGTTGAAGTTAAACAAAAGGTGTGCTTATTGAGGGTTTATGATAGATTCTCGCTTAAGTATGCATTACTAATGAAATAATTGATTCAACATTGTCTGCTTCCGGATTTCAAGTGTTAACACACAATTCTGTATTTTTTATTTTATGCAAAAATGGTGTGTTAACAAAATGTATATACTAGTTTTCCTAACGATCGTCACAAAAACGCATTCACTAGCTAATATAGGAAGTTGAAAGGCAGGTTCATCTCCGTATTGGAATATCTTCCTATCACTGAGTAATTATTTCCTTGTAATCTTACAGAGATGCGGGTCGTCTATGTTGTCAAGTACTGCTTCGGACCGGAGCACGACGCAGATCTTGGTTGTACTCACTGATCCTTTGCATCCATGAGATCCTCCAATAATCCTTATAAACCATTAGTTTTGAAGGTAGTCGAAGATTTCGTATATCGAACGCCACACTTATTTCTACCCTATATTAGAAGTTCTTTTACACATTTATAATAGAACTAAAGAGAGAATCGATCCTATCTTGATTACTCAGGTCCATCGGCGGCAGTGGCAACTTACCATCAGGTGGACTGCTTGGTCGCTTGCTACCTCAATGTTTAAAGACACGTGAATGTGACTAACGATCGTGTACAATATGTATAAAATTTCCCATGAAGCTCTTGGCCCCGTCTGGTCTCTGTTGATCGTTGCTAAGTGGCCCAGTAACGCGTCCTTTAAAGCAATAAACACTTGAATTAAGGCTTAAAGTCACAGCCTAACGTACCGCTGATTTCCAAATCAGTTTGACCTAGAAACAATAGAGACGTGGGCGCAAACGGGTACTTGCTGAATTTTTTTAGTAGCAGGTTCTTGCTACTTGAGCTGTATGATTTCCTAAAAAAATCAAGGTTGACCCTCTTCAAGGTACTAAAAAATACTACTAACGTAAAAATACAACCAGTATGTAAATATGTTTTGTAAATAATATAGAATGGTTAGGTTAGCTTGTAATTTTTGACCAACTCGGCAATGGCTATCCTACCAATACACGTCTGCAACAATGTTACTCCTACTTATGGTGTCCAGGTTAAAAACTAAACGCAGTTGACCGCGCACGAATGTGGCTAGTATTTTGGTATTTATTGCGCGCGTGAGTTTGCCGTTTATGGCGTCAACGACCACCCTCCGCGCCATTAATACGCTGCAGGCCGCTTTAATTATCGTGGACGGGACTGCCCAATGGCATGGGTGATGGGTGTTTTGCCGCGCGTGTACGGATAGGGTCCTATGTAAATAATCGCTTGGCACCAGTACTCATTTAAACTGAAGTTATGGGCTATGGAAAGTTTGTTGGCATACGAGATTATAGAGCCCCCAGTGATTGATGGCGAGGCGAGGCTTATATGCTAATTTGCAGCTAAAGTAAAGCGGACTTTAAGTTTCACCATATGAGATGAGATTCTCGAAACATCTTATGGATTTGACTTTAACTCGCTGAGGCTGCTATTAACAAAAATTAGATAGATTTCATGTCTTCGTCACAAGACTATGATTTAGGTTTACCTGTAACTGAAATTGCAATCATTTTTACGTCTAAGACAGAACTCGTAAGTAAGGGATCAATTGACTTTTCTGTACACACACAATACAATTGTAATAGATACCTTTACTTCTCGAAATGAATTATGATTGTCACAAACGCAGTGAACAACTCAAAGTACATGTATTGGACACAGGTATTGAAAAACTATTTAACACTACTCGTGTACACTCGGCACCAAGTCCAAATGTTAGTCAAATTTGTTTGACTAACCGCCGAGTTTGCTAACTGAAAGCGAAATGCCGTTCGAACACGTTACCATGAGATGGGCGCTTAAAATGGGAAGCATTAAAAATATTTTCGAAAAGCGAATTTTGTTCATACATCGAGAGCCGTGCACTCAACTAAATGAAATAATGTGAGGGTAAACATTGGTACGTGGCAGGCTGGCGCAGGCGGCGGGCGGGCAATAATCTTTCGCAATATACACTACGAATATAAGCCAAAATGTTTATACATCTCTAAAGCTCCGTACTGCGAACCTTTGTTGTTTTCTTAAAAGAAGCCCCACAGAAATTCTTTTGCGAGTAACGTAATCATAAGTCCTAATCAACTTCGCGTGATACGGCTTCGAAAGAAATTCAGATTCGAGTAATAAGATATGTATAAATACAGTACAGTTTTTAAAATCAATGTGATATTTTGTTTTTTACATTTTAATATTACAAGATTACATAATCACTTGAACCCAAAGCAGATATTGAGGTGTCTTAATTATTCTTTAAATAGTTTCATTGTATGTGTTCCCCAGTCACTAGGATATTTAAATAATTCTGCTAACTGTTTACAATTAACATAATAATGAGAATTTCTTTTGATTAGCTTCGGTCGTGGACTTTCGATCATCTGTGGTTGCAGGAGGTATTAAGGATTTACTTTTCACATTGCGGAAAATATAAGCAAAGCTTTAATTTTGCGGTTTCGTTACGTACAAAAATTTTAACGGTCGGTCGGCATGCAATTTATCTCAGAAATGTTTTTCATTACTAATTTATTGTTCCCGATAAATGTCCGATGCAGACCGTCGTCTCGTTTCAAATTTTAACCAATAAATTCACGACACATCAATTTGATATTGGGGAGAAACATAAAATATTTATTCAATGTAAAATATAGATTGAACAATCGAAAAATAATTGGATATACAAATCAAAAATGTTGGATATATGTTACAGTTAAAACCCGTTTTCCCTAGTTAGAACTAGTTTTGACTAAATGCCTTTGTTAAAACTTGAATTAACTAATGCTCAAAATTTAATATCAGTTAAAACCAGGGAAACGCGTTTTAACTGTAGCATATACATATTTGTTACATATATTATGTACGTCTATATGTGTATGTACATTCATGTACTATACACGTATATCTTTCGATTTATAGAACTCGCGGTAGGCGATTCTGAACATTAGGCAAGTTATTACAAACTAGCCGCCACTAAATCTGCAGAAAAACATTTTGACGTCTGAAACCCTTCATTCTAACGTTATTTTCTTCGAAGATACAGCGTGTATGCGAAGAGAGTATACGAGAAGAGAGTAATTAAATGAAGTGCTCCGGAATGCGAGAACCACATTAACGAGTCGCTACGATCTTACATTTCCCCGAAAAGGTATTCGGATAGTATACGAGGAGCACGAGGCACGCCGCCGGGGAGAAGACCGCGCGTTTTACAGTGTCGTTATAAAATTTATGGCGCTCTATTTATGCTTATCTAGGTGAAAGCGTCCAAGAAAAGTATTAAAAACTAGCTTTTGCCTAGATATATGTTATATGGTCAAGATATATATTAAGTAAATTGGCAGAGCTTTTTCTGACTTCATAACACTTATCTTATATGACGTTATTTTTTGGCCAATTTACACAATGTGTTCAGGACCACTTCCCTCTTTATAATATTATATATTATCATGTTGGTATATAATCAGATTTTAAAATTGTACGTTAAAATGAATGTCTGTGAAGGGCTCTGATTTCTATGATACAAGTTATGCCTAGTTTAGAATTCAGCGTTCAATTACCTCTTATATAAGTTGTACTTGAATAAAGAATGTATGAATAAATGTGTTTGGTAGATCATTCAATATTTAATAGTGGCTTTAAACAGTATCCGGTCACAAATATTGTTACGCTTATATATAAAAGTTATTATGCGCAAAGATTGTTTAAATTGTCACTTATTGTGCCGATTTACTTCTTCTTGGTGCACGAAACATAAGTTGGATGTCTGAATTGGAAGACTTCCTTTAAGTTCACCGAGCCGAATAAAGAATCGTAAAAATTTGGCATTTGCGACTATAAAAAAGTACATAAAACTTGTAAGACGCGCAGTGAAATGTGTCATTTGGTAGTGCAACGTTTGGTGGGTCATTTCTGCGCTGGGATAATGTACTTTTTATTACATCGTTTTAAAAGTACCATTATTAAAAAAATAAAAACATTAGAATTACCAGCTATAAAGTAAGAAACTATGATTTAAACATCCAGATACTAGGTACTGATCAGACATAAAGCGCTCTGCTTTTTTAGCAAACACGATTTTAAAATTCCCATTAGACCATAACGTACACGGAACTCGTTAATTGAACGAATGCGCTCATATATTTTTAACGACCTTATTGGCGTGCCTGCGTTAAACATTGGTAACTTGGCACTATACCTTATCGAGGAATGTGCTTTGTACGCTAAAATTACGTTGCCACACACTACGACGCGGCGTTGAGACTTTCGCGCGACGTTAAACCTTGACGTTGTTTGCCCGCTGGACGTTTAAGGTAGAGGAATCTCGTCGTAAATAACGACTTTTATGTTATTCCACGACTTCATTAGGTCCTTCGAGTGATATAACTTTCGGAGTTATGTCGTGAAGCGGGAGTTTATTACGCACGAGCAACCGTCTTCACGTTCCAAATCGTAATAACTGATATTAAATAGGAGTTTGCTTGGTATTGAATTCTCCCGTAAGGCGGGTAGAGTCTTCTTGCCTCGTATTAGGGCGTGGTAAAACAAGTTCACACTTCTTTTAGTTACGAGGTAGGAATATTCTTAGTATGCAAATACATTTAATGAATGTCATATTTCTATATTATCTATATTATCACATTCTCTTTAGTCAGTGGTCATCTGCTTTCAACGCCATCAGGTTCTCAGGCTATGGTAGATCGGAATAAAAATAATCCAACGCTCTCTTAAAAATACAACATAAATAAATGCAGTCTACATAAATACAGCATGATTTTGGTCCGTTACTCAATTCAAGGGACAGTAACCGTCTGTGTCAGTACTAGTGCACTATATAAATATAATGTTTCACACTTATAGCCACACACTAAGTTTCCCTATATCGTGAGTGCCATGGACACAGAAGCCCAGACTGAGAACAAAAATTTAAAACCAACCGAATGTCCGTCTCGCTAATTGAACCCAGGACCCTTCAAATGGCAGTCCGCCATGGTGACGATTGTGACATACGCGTTGTCTGAAGAAAAACATTATTAATTTAACTAAAAATAGACTGTTACAAAGACCTCAGAAGACAAAACCGTAGCATCATTAGACAAGGCTGCGTTCCTGAGATATCTCTTAAAGTTATTCACAAAGGGTCCGAGTACTAATGTATTCCAGCAATTTAGGGCATCATCCTGCCTTCAGGGTCTAGGGTCTAAATTAAATTTGTGTCCGCCATTTTATCAATCCCCCCCTTTTGGCAATCTACGTTTAAATTTAGTGGAATTATTTGCTGTTGGTTAGCAAGGCGATACTTTATTAGGTTGGCCTCTTAAGATGTCGTCGAAGATTTTTTTCATGTATATTTTCAGCTCGAATCAAGGAAGGCGCGTTTTTAAAAGAACTAGCACAATATTATATTAAATCAATATTGTTAAATTGGTTAAAAAAGTTCACTTAATATTTCTTTTGTTTGCTTTTATTTATATATATATATATATATATATATAATATAGTATTATTATAACTGTATACTGATTTTACATAGAAACACACATAATAATATAAATATGTATAATTGGATAGTTTTAAGGTTTAATGTTTGTTTTTTATATATGTGTTAATGTCGGTTTAGAATGCTCTTAAAGAGTAAATCGGCGTTTTGTCCATCACTGTAGTAAAGTTCCAGAAAGTTTACACACATATATGAAAATTCGTATACAATACTCGTAGATCTAAATGGTGTCTATCAGCCAACCCTATTTGTTAAGATAGAGCACGCGCCGCGCATTAATATATTCAAGCAATTTCCCTAATGTCGGGTGCGCCGTCTAGGTCTCAGATTAAATTTATGCCCTTCAGTTTTCCTCGCGTTTTTTGTCGCTTCTAGCGACAATTCGCGTAGAGTATTTTTTATTTATGTTTACTTTCGCTTGTAAAGGTAAGTTTTATTTATTGCATCGATAGTCTTACGTATACAATTTTTATACTCATAAACTTAGCTTGAATGTACTTATAACTTAAACAATGTTCACATTTTTAAGGTAAAAAATAAGTCATATTCATAATATATATTATATTCATATATATATTCATAATTATGTATTATTCGCTCATTTATTCTTCTAAATTTCTGATCTATGAAAAGAATGGATACGACATAAAATATTTTACTCGCAAGTTTAAGCGAAGTAGTGTAAGTTGTTAATAGCTAATGAAAGTATATAAAATCTCAGCAAAAGTTTAACGCGACTAGCGAACAATGTTTATTACTTGACTTCCATCCTGGTTTCTACCATGTCCATCAGAGACTTGAATCCATCACGTGGAGAATATCGCGTATAATCGATTAGACGTCCTAACAGAAAGCGGGGGATATTAATCAACCACCGATTGATTGCGGACTGCGGATACTCGGTGGAAGACGGGTTCGTCACTATGATTAATCGTATATAGTTCCTACCCCTGTCCGATCCTGTCCTGTCCTTTGAGTTGTACACAAGGGTCTGTTTGTTACAACCTTCGGTTTTTATATAACGGTGTCTTTACGTAGTTTTTTGTATACGATGAGCAGGGTATAGCAATCAGTCACCGATTCATTCGAAATGTTGGTAAGCGTCCTTATTATTAATTGAGCAAACAGTGTTGATGGTCCGTTTAGTTGCAGTTAGCGTTATATTATCGTTTATATTTTACTAGATTAATGTTTCAAAATCATCTAAGTACTCCACTGGTTGGCATAATATATAGCGAGGGATTTCAATCAACCGCCGGATTGATTGCGGACTGCGATTAGTTACTCGGTAGACGACGGGTTCGTCACTAAGATTATTCGTTTATAGTTTATACCCCTGTTCGATCCTGTCCCGTCCTTTGAGTTGTACTCGTCGGTCTGTTTATTATATTCTTCTTGTTTCAGTTTTCGCTTTTGCTTATTACTGGTGTATTTCCATGGTTCTTAACTTTTTTTTATTAAACGTAACAGAGTGCAGGAGATGCTAATCAATAATTGATTGCTGTTTGGTAGGGATGGGTACCGTCATTATAATCAATCAATAGTTTCTCAATAAATATCAGTGTTGATTCTTATTGGTTTCATGTTCGTATACTTTACGGATGTTTGAAATGTGCAGAGTAATATTTACGGAATGAAAACCTACCTAAAATGCTGCAACGTATGTAATCCTGTTAATATATGTTACTTCATTCTCGAGGGATATTAATCAGTAACCGATTCATTTAGGTCCTAAGTTATTAGGTAGGAGATGGATTGCGTTGCGTCACTATGATTCATCGTGTTAACAGCTTTCAGCTATTACCCCGATGTCCCTTGACATCCAGCCTTTGGACTTCCCGGGGCATAAGTAGGTGTTCCAAGGACTCAGAAACTTTTGGTAACTCGCCAACTTATTCTGTTTCTTACAGTAACGGAAAATGAAGATAAGTTACTTATACGCTGAGTTTTTTTATTGTTTAGTTATAGCTGTGTGGTATAAATATAACTGTGGTATTATAACTATAAGTTGAAAGCAGCCCAAGGGGGAATATTTCTTATTCTAAAAATATGAAGAGCAAAACTATAAACTGGTATATTTTTATATAAGATAAAAGTAATTAATTGCAACTAAAAATATCTGATCTCCATCAGGCTAGCTTCTACTTACTCATATTATACTAGCTTCCATCTGCGTATCCGCCCCCGCTCACGTATACTTATTACCACAGATGGGAGAAGTAAGCTTATTATGGAGGTACTAACTATATTCCACTGGAAATTTACAGAAATATGTGCTTGTAATTTTATTTATTTATTTAAGATACACCGTTGACTTATCACTAAAACATTAAACACAAAATGGTTATTAGACTCGTCCAGTGTGATTCTCTTAAGGCGTATACAGCTCTTATAATTAAGTTGTAGCTATTTTTAAAACATAAGCATTGAAAACATAGGCAATGAGGTAATCCTGAAAATAGTTTTTATGATTAACTTTAAGGAGTGGCAAAATTGATTGAATTAATGAATGAATTTACAACATATTTCAATACAGTAATTGTGTGTTACATACATTACACCCATTTTGGTGTCAACTAGTAAACAGTCAACAAGAATCGAATTGCGAATGTCGTGTATCCGCCCTCTCAGCCGCTTACTTACGAGTAGATTGGAATTAGTTTTCTCTGAGTTTCCCCATTTCCTGAGGGACTTGAAGTACTTCGATTATTCGTATATTACAAAACTTTACGGGTCGTAATATGTTTAAATAAAGGTTGTGAAGGATACGCTACCTATGTTTACGAGACGCTATGAGTGAGTACTTGCAGTTGGTTCTTGAGTTGGAATACTTAAAGGTTTGTAAGAACTCATAAGTGCTACTATTTCTCTAATGTTACTTATACCATAAGTGTATTTGCTTTTACGACGATGTACAAAAATGTAGCGGTCTGATTTTCTTAGAAACAAGTACACCTTAGGAAAATGTGCAAGTTATTATAGCGTGTGTACTTTTAAATAGATTTGATTACAGTATTGTTCTCTTTGTCCTTTATATTATGTGTATCTGTTTGTTCTAGTTGGTTACTGTGATAAAATATAAAGACTTTAAGAGTATAACTTATATACTTCAAACCACATTTTTCTATAAAACCTAGCTTCAGCTAGACACTTGCCAAGACTCGGAAGGCATTTTTTTCTAGACCTTACTCGTCTTAGGTATTGGAAGCCTGCCCGCTTGCTCTTTGGAGAAATCTTCAAGCGAAACGTTATACCTACACGATTTTTGTACTTGAACATTTAGCAGCGCGGGAAAATCAAACAAAAAAAGCATATTGGGAAGCGTCTTAATAAGGGAAATAGGCAAGTATGATTAGCATCTGAGAATTACATGTATTGCTGAAGAATATAACTGATGATGATATGATATATGATGGATTGAAAATCCGACGTGTAAAGAATATGTTTATGGTATTTTGTATGTGAGTTATAAGTTGCATTCAATCTACTACGCCTAAATAAGTTATCGTCACAGATATAATATTCTCAAAATTACATCGAGTGTACTAGGACATTTATGAATCATTTTCGTCTTAAATTGTACCAAAAAGAGAGGATGTCGGCAGCTGGAAAGTTCCTTGGCTTAAGCTACGTAGCTTGGAAGCGTGCCCGATGGGCTTCAGATAAACCGAATTGCAGCCCGAACTTAGTGCATTTCTTTCTTTCTAGTCATTAGCTATTCGAGCCGTATATTTTTTTGCTCGCTATGCAACCCTATCTGCTAGCCTTTGTGGAAAATGGTGAAGCGCTATCAAAGGATTTCGTTTTCAGTTTTTCCGCATTTAATGCAATTAATTATATCCTGCGTGTATATTAATTCATTCGAAGAACTTTAATGTATTGAATGAACGTAGCAGTCCACTAATCTTTGTAGTTTGTACGTGTCTTAGTATAAAAAATGGTAATAGGTTGTTGCAACCAGAAACATAATATAGTGAAGTTTTTGATGTAGTTCTATAATAATAGATCACGATGTGTCGTGGCAATAAAGCTGATTTTAACTAAACCGGAACTCGGCGACAGGAAGCCGAAGTTCCACAATACCAACACACGTCCCGGCACGGCAATTACGGTTCGCGAATTCGGTTCGTTACTGGGGATTATCGCGGTAGGGTGGTCACCGCGTACGCCGCGGCTTCCTGCAATTATATCCCGAGAATGATTTACAAAGGGCACGACCGACGGTTAAGTGATTTCGTAAATTAAACATCCACATCCCCTTTATATTTATATTTGACACGAATGAACGCTCGTCTAATTTTCGCAGATAATTAAACACGGTTGTGCGGTTTCCGCCAGCAGCGTCCAACGCCGCCGCGCCGCCGGTCGGCCGTTGCGCGCAACAAATTAGACCAATTTTAAAGCTGTCACTGCTGTTCAAATTTTACGCTGTAATATCAGTAAATTGGATAGCTACAGCTCGCTGCTTCATTCACTTAAAACTTTATATAATTCTAAGGACAACGGCCTTCTAAAATGATGATTTAAGTGTCACAGAAACAAACACAAGTTGCAAATTTAGAATAACGATTTAGTAAAATCATACTATAGATTTAAGTTAATTTATGGGAAAGTGTAACTAATTAATAATTCCGGCTCTAACTGCGTTCAAGGCCCAAGTTTAATAAAACGTGGCTCTAAGATAGCGTATGTACGTATCACTTAACTGAATTGCATTAATATCGAGGAAATATGTTCGTACGTAAATCTTACCTATAAAGTATTTTTATTACCTTACCCACCGTGCTTTCATCATCAGGCTTTGGATTTCGGATTGACGTCGGCTTGAGTAGTGTTACGTAACGCCTCGAGCGGGATGCTATCGGCGGGGCAAGGCCGCGGGTAAGAACTAATTCATTAAAATTGCGCGGGAGCTCGTCCTAACTTATAAGTCGAACGTTGGATTGATTGCGTCGCGGCCATTTGCGGTGTACGGCTGCGGCTATACGTTGTGTGGAATCAAACGATGATATAGTCATAATTCTATTTTTTTGAAGTGAAAACTTTTATAGCGACGTTTGGCACGGGTAAAACTTACGGGTTGGTGACCAGTGACCAACA
>DWNJ01000446.1:0-15454 GCA_018250275.1 Udranomia eurus | reverse complement strand
TCAAAAACATGCACATAATTAATTATCACTTACTTAATTATGAAATGCAACCAGTTTTAAAAATAAGGAGTTTTTTAAATCCTTGTATTTGTATTCTTTTTTTATAAAGTAACATAATTTTATTTTTTTTTAATAAAAAAAAAACATAAAATAAGTCACGTCTCACCTGTATCAACAGTCCGACTGCTCTTGCCAAGTTTCTCGTATAGAATTTGTTTGGTGCACTTGTATGTGGAAACACCCCAACTTCGCAAAGACTCTAATTTTGTTGATCCAGTTCTTAATAATGTGCTTGAGCCTGCTGCACCATTCTGTGATACATCTGGAGGTGCTATTTAAGGAGTAAACCAAGTTAAATGTAGCCAAGGTAAATTAAATTACTTATCTGATATCAATAAAAAACAGTATTTCTATTGAAATATGCTTATTTTAATGAATTTTAAATAATTTTCTTAATTCTTGGAAACATAAAAAAAGACCATGTATTATCTTAAGTAAGGTCTTTTTTTATGTTTCCAAGACAATTATTTTGTGTGATTATTTTTAGTGTATTTTTATTTTTTAAAGAGAATCTTTAATAATTATTTGATTTTTGCAAAATTTGACATTAATTTGCTTAGTATCTGGAGTAGAAAAAGGATCTTAAAGGTTGTAATTAAAAATATCAATATAAATAATACCATAAGCCGGTGGGAAGGGCATAGAGCGTGACGTGGGGAACTTGGCCTCAGTGCCCGATGTGATGGAATCGCTGGACTCTCGCAAAGGAGGTGTGTCTTTCAGCATCTCATGTATACTGCGCTCTGACTGCCTGCAAACCATTATGTATGTCTAAATCATATGTTGTACATTAATCCTATGATGCAAATAGATAAAAAAATATTCTTATCATTCTTCACACTGATATAAAAACTGTATTTAATTTATTTTTTTAATTGGCAGTTCAAATAAATTTCTATTACATGATACAAATGGTTTGTATAGTTTGAACCTCTGATCATTTGAACTCTTCTTCTGAATCCCTTGTTATTTTATTATTGCTGTTATATTAGGATTAAATACGAAGATGTGATCAGAAACCGCAAGGCATGGAAAATGGTCGAATATGGTCGTAATAATAAGTAATAATAATAAATCAATTCAGTTATTATGCTACTTCCATATAAAAAGTAAGGCAATAATTAAACAAAACTAATTTTTACGGACACATCATTTAAAATTGTGAAATAAATTATTCCTCATCAAAAATTAAAACAGAAATTAATTTGGCCCGTTACTATCTTATTGTCCTTGACATAATAATCCAGAATACTAACTTACAAAACAGGAGTGATAAATTTTACTCTTGCGGGGGATGTAACCAGCTTTGTATGGGACGAAACAAAAAACTATAGAAACGATTCAATGGCTAGCGGCATTCGCAAACATGGGTTTGTTTTGTAAAATAAGGGTATATCTTAACGACGCACCACTTAGACATGTCGCAGGAGTAGTTCCTTACTTCTTTTTTAATGTCTTGATATCACAGAATATTTAATAAATATGATACATTGAAATAAAACAGCTAATGTTATAACTAATTTCACAGCACTTTTCGATTCGTTTCCAATACAGTCTAGGAGACAGATAAAAAAAACTAACAAAAATTATTGACATTAGAAAAGGATCGAATTGACAAGTCAAGTTGACATTACAATGTACAGACCAAAGAGTATAATAGCATAAAAGGGGTACAATCGTATATTACAACAGATTAAATATTAACCTACAGGCTTGTTCATAGATTCCAGACGTAGTGATGGACTAGTACCGTAAAACGGGGTGAATAGAAAAAACGGGGTGAATAGAGACAAAACTGGAAAAAGTTTTGATTACATTAATTGATTACAATATTACAATATCCTACCATGTTTTTTAAAATGGCAGTAGAATATTGTAAATCCACTACGATAACACTAAACAGACATTACATTTACTATAAATAGAAAAAAAATATTTATAGTGTCGGCAACTTAGCTGTAACATTTATTTCGGAGTGAAAGAAAGCGAGTTTGTGATAAATATGTAATTTAGATGTTTTCAGCATCATATTAATGATAAGGTAAGTCCCATTTCCTGATTTATTTAGACATTATTTGTGATACAAGAAATGTCTAAGAAATTGTTGATTTTGGAGTGAATAGCGATTTTTTTATGATAGAATATTATTTTGCTTTGTTGAACACATTATAAAGAAAATTATTTTAGAACATAAGAACAATGTCTATCTATACCTTTAGGTCGTTAAAAATAAAAAGTGTACTTCATGTGCCCTCCATATTAATACATCTTAGCAGCATTTAAGTGAACATTAAATTACTCATTAGTCTAGATAGAGAGCACCTGCACCAAGCGGAAGATGAGGACCCTGTGTTTGCGCTGCAGCCACTGCCGCAGCACGGGGCCCACCGCTTGTAAGATTTTAATCTTATAAAGGATTTATATAAATGCTTTATATAAAAAATATATATATAACATAAAATACTACTACTCATTCAATTTGTAAGCGATTTAAAAATGTTAATTATGTCTAAACAAGCTTAATGTAATTATATAACATACCTAGTAAAAACAAGTGGGTGGTGGAATTTATTATAAGAAGGAAACTAATTACTTTCGGTTGGTCCTCGTGAATTGCCCTATTCTTGTTTCCTTTCACCCCGTTTGGCAGGTGAGCGGAAAAAGCTCCTATTTTTGCATTTTTTGAAATTTTGCGGTAGGTACGTCGTAATACATTCCATCTAGGCATGGCGTTTTACTGGAGGTGTGAGTGAAAACGGAAATGCTTTAGAAATTAACTTAATATAATTCTACCGTCACGTGTCTTACAAAAACGATAATATTAGAGGAACATAAAGAAATGTTAAATAAAAATGAAAAGTTTTAGGAAAATAATTATGCACAAAATATGGCACTAACGTAATTTATTATTACATATTTACAAAATAATGCAATGGTACAACAATAATAACTTTTAATAATAAATGTGCTTTAAAGACACAAATACACTCTAGTTATGCTTATAATAAAATACCGTAGAGTGGTACGGTACGAACATCACAATCTTGTAAAAGTAAGTATTGTATTTTCATGTGTTTTGTATTAAACAGTATGGTTCAAAAAATCAAATGTAACACAATATTTATTACAATTCGAACTTAATATGTTATTTCCAATTAATGGCAGAATTGTCAAAAAATATTCTTTTGATGACTTGCGTCTATCTATCTACATTTCTAGTGCATTAGTTTCTAGTATGCATTTATTATTATCATTAAAATGAAAAAATACACTACCTATAATACAAAACGATTTGTTTAAGTACATAAGTTACTTAGTTCTAGCATATTTTATTCTGAGACTAGGTTACAAAGATATGTATAATCGAAGAAAAAAAAGCATAATTTTAAAACATGGTACCTAATATATCGTTACAATCAATTGATACCGTTATTTTATAATAAATTATAGATGTAACTGGCCAGTACTTAGTGGTCATTCGTATTAACAAGCTTTCAATTGCACCCGGTGGGATAAGCATTTAAATCGTAAAACAATATATAGAGGTGCGAACTCTTTAACGTTAGGTTTAAAAAAAATTGCACATAGTGAAAGATTAATAATAAGATATTCTAAATGTTTACGTAGCAAAAGTTAGCGGATATTGATTTAAATTGGAATAGCTTGGATAGTCGTGCAAATAGTTATACTTTAAAGCTTCTATATACAGATTCATAACATTAAAACTTAAATGTATATTTTTTAACTTATGGAAAATATAACGATCTTTGGGTTAATTTACATAGACATAAATTTTAACTTAATAGTACCTACTATCTACTGAGACAATATACCAAATTACTCGTACAAAGTTTACAGTACAAAGATAGGTAGACTCGATAATGACGCTTCACATAGAAAATATTCGTAGTCATTACAATTACAGTAAAAAAAACAACTATACTCGTTCACAATGTGCAACAGATTCATAATTCAAAATCTCTCCTCTTGAATAGTTTCGCACGATGTTGCAGGCGCGCTCTGCGAACACTTCGGCCCACGCGTGCCGTAGCATGAGTGGTGCTGGCGTCAGTCGTCGAGGCGCACAGCGGCGGGCGGCAGCATGCGCAGCGGCCGCAGTTCCGGGCCCGAGCTGTTGTCGCTAATCACTATTGTCTCCTGCGGGCAGCACGAAGTCTTCATCGATTCTGTCGACGTTTTGTGATTCTGCAATAAGTTATTTAAATTAAGTTAATTTAAATATCCACGTCATACATACGGCATATGTATTTCCATTACGTAACGTAACCGTTTCCGTTATAAAAATTGTTACACTACGTTTTTTCCTCTCAGTGTGCACCTAAAGAAGTTTCACTACATTCGAAATTAAAAACTTTACAACTGCTCTATCAACAGATTGTGCGAATTATTTGACTTGTTTCAGCTAAAGCCCATAACCCAGCTAAAACTTCTAACTACAAAACACTCTTATAGAAAAAAGTATCTTAAGCCACATAAATAAGTAAAACGTAATTACAAAATGGTGTTTTGGGATTATTGTGTAAACCAAAACACAATTTTAAAGTCTTCATGTTTGTACAAACCCGCTTGAAGCAGTGCGCGATGGAGTGGCACAGTGTGGAGGGGGCGAGGCGACGCTGGCGCATGAGCACGTACAGCACCGGGTCTATCACGTAGTTGAGCAGCATCAGCATGTCCGACAACTGGCTCAGCACCTCCAGCTGCTTGCGCCCATCGCTGCCCATCGACAGGTACACCGCTGACGTTAACTGTCGAAATAAGTTCAACATTATAATTCACTCATATATGATTTGTATATATGATATGATTATATATGATCTATCGCGATATATAATGAAAAATGTTAAGGATTAACAAAGTTAATCAACGTTAGGCACGATTGAGAGATGGACAGGTTTTCTCTTATACAAGTAAATTCCGTAACCCCTTAAACAGCGGGGTTGGTGTATTCTCCACGGGGTGGCTATAGCTTCGCTGAGAACTGCCCCGGTAAAGGAGTCCTCGAGACCCGTATCCCCAACGCACCCCTGTCCATGAATAAAGTCGTAGGAAAACATTATATATTTTAAAAAACATGACAAGGACAGATCGATCATTGAAAATAAGATTCTTCGACATTGTGTATTAAGGAAACGTGAACTATTCTGGTATTCACTTAACAAAACTTAATGTGAAACAAACATCATAATCACACGCTACGCACCTATTCAATTTCTGATTGAAATCTCCATTTACTCTTACATATTATTATAGGATTCATGGTCCAATGAGTGATATTTAACCTTATCATCGCTATTATTACGGGGATCATGTCAAATAGATTGATGACATGCGACAAGATGTGAAGAAGCGATTCAGTATCGGATGGGGGGTAGGTATATTGGTAAACAAAATGGGTGCCTATTTACTTATAACTGTCTATTCGATGTTACAGTCAGTATGTTCCAAGTACGTAGACGTCGTAAAAGTTGTAATTCATCAAATTGTATAGCCCAATTTTATTTAGTATCAAGCTTAGGTGTGGCGGATAATAAAGGGCGGACAAAAAGTAATCTAGCAGACACGGACACTACCTATCACGTACAGTGAAGCTTACTTCGTATAATAAGCTGAAGCAATTAGCGCCCTACATGCCACCAATAAACTCCAGCTAATTGATCAATTCTACGTTATCGTAGCGCGTCAGGACATGTTATAATTGATCTTGCTTTGTCAACTAATCTAATAATTGTCGCAGGAATAGAAGTAAGTTATTGGTTGCTATATTGATCTACGAATAAAAGACATTTGGCAATCCCTCTAAATATTTTTGTACAAATATAAACGTAGATTAAGTTTATTATTTAATACAATTTCACGTCAAGAGATCTCGTAACAACAAAAACTAATTTTACAATAGAGGCAATACTAAAAAACATATTAGGTTCTTCACTTTGGTATATTTGATTCTATGAACTTTGATATCTATTTAAGCATTGTATTATTAAATACAGGAAAGGATAATATTTTAATTGGAACGATGTTTATTTTAGTGTTGATTTTTTATAGTAGGTAACTTTAAAATGTTGTATACTAACGGTTTGTCTTTAAAGGTGCGAAATTATACTTAATACTTGTTTTTCTCTTTTCAGTTATTTTATAACAGTCCGCTGGTGTTTATAATATATTTTTTAATTAAAACACTATAATTTATTGATTAGGGTTTTCGAGGGCCCCGTACTCTCCAATGCTCACAAAGGTCACATACGCATCAATTTGCTGCGGGCCCTTCTGGGCTGTCATCAATAACACTCGAGGCTGTAAATATTATCGGAAATATGAACTGCAGTTCAAGGTCAAAAGGGTAGCAAAAACGTGCCAGCCGACTCGGACCTCAAAGTAGAACGCTAGAATTTATAATAAATACATTTATTACAAAATATATTTTAAACACTTTTAGCATTAGCGCACTTATTATAACTTTTGTAATCAATTTAATTACTAGTTAATACAATACAATACCATCGAGTAACATATTGTGGTATGTATACATACGAGTAAGCCCATTGAATTATAAAATATTAGCCTATATCCACCTTCCCTAGTTGGCTCCTGGCTAATTGGCGAGGCTTACTTCCTGGTTCAATTGCGGTTCAAAGTAACGTCAATGATATCTGAGACAAAAGAATTCCTGATCGCGTTAGTCGGCGCGAACTACTATGTTTAATGAATTCTTTACCATTTATCGAAACAATGAAATATTTTCGATCGCTTCGTCCACCGCATGCTAATTGGGAATGAATAGCAAATTGTTATTGTATCTGGCGACGAACCTCGCTGCAAAATATACAGAATGACTACAGCACGTGACCCGCGATTTAATATTTTTTTAACTAAAAATAGAATTATATAAAACATGCGTTTTTAATCTAACGACCGAATGTAGAGTCGCGTTGCAGCATCTGTGCAATCCCAAAAATAAGTTACGCACGTAATATTTTTTGAGCATAAAATATTTTCCTCATTAATTATAATTGTAGATGACATCCATTATTAGTACGTTGCATCCTTTTCTGGCACATTTACAGCTTGTAAGCAATAATTATCTATTACAGGAAAAATATTTTACCCAAAAAAACATGCAAAGCCCAAAGATACATGCATATGGTTAAAGAGAATTTAAATATTACGAAACTATAAATCGCTTGATATACACAACTTTATTGAAACAAGATTGTATTATATATTAAAGAATATTTTACTACTTTGCAATTAAAATGTTGTTATATCTTTGCAATCGTAGCGAGTACATCCCAAATATCTAGCCCGTGTATTTTCCAGGTCAGTGAAGCATGCGTTTGTTTTTCAAAGCATGGATGGATGAACACAAATAGAGTGAAGATCCCACAATCGGAGTGTTGCGGCCCGACCCGCATGCCAATTGACGGTGCGAAGACAAGCGAACTTATCTTTATCATATTTGAACATACAAGCCGACATATTAGTGTACTAGTATGTTTTAATAATGCACCTATTAACATCTGGTTGAGTTAAATTTATCTTTTCATTTATTATTTTCACAGTGCTCTGTTTTTTATTGTTTGGAGATAGCAAACGACATTTATGATCTTAACCAGACAAGATTTAAGTTCTGTCAGAGAACAACAACAGACGCAATGTTCCCCCTGGGGTCTATTTTTCGTTAGTTGTATCTCAATTTCAAATTGGATTCATATCTATTTAGAGAAAAGAGGTTTCCATTTTTCTGTTTTCAGAACATTCTCTGTCTTTCAAGAAAACGATTTATTTACTATTATTTTTCATTATTTATGAAAACGGTGTATACATCACCAATATTCCTAATTTATCTGGATCTTTCCAGACTCAAGATTATTTAATCATGCTAGAAAAGCCATTCAAAGCGTTACACTTAAAAATATAGACAAACCATTTGCGGCATCCAGCAAATCATGAAGAGCACCGACAGCGTAGCCATGAGTCTGCTGAAAGCGACCTCCTCCGCGGTGGCCGCGTTGTGGTGCAGGGCGCCGGCGTCCGTGGGTTCGCGCCGCAGCCGGCAGCTGCGCTTAGAGACGCGCCGCACCACCGCACCGCCTGCCCGTGGCGCCGTGATCGCGTACAGCGCGCGGATCACCGCCAGGTTGCAGTACACCAGCACGACGCACAGCAGCGTGCCTTCACACCGACAAAGCTCGGTCAAATTCTACTACTAATTCTATCTAATTCTACTAAGTAAGAATCTATGCATAGTGGGTTGTTGAAGGCTGATAGGCGTTTTTTAAAGATATTTTACATCGGTATTTTTATAAAATACATAATAGACAAAGATTTCTGAAGTTTGCTTGATTTCACGTTGTTAAATAAGTGTTATGTAGTTCACTTCATATCTGAAACAATTTTATGTGCGTCTTCTGTTCCGTACGATTACGTTTAGTTTAATGGGCATAACTTGTGCCATCAGGAGGATCATCTATTTAAGTAACGAGATATTTATGATAATGTTTAATACAATGCAATAGTTAATACAAAGTAAAACTAGCTGGAATCGGCTCGGAAATGGAATTATAAACACTACATCGTGTAAAAGCTCTTCCCGCGGATACACGAGCGGACGCCGCGCAATTAAATATTTATGATTACACGCTTCGACTTATCGCTTTCGTATCTAACTCGATTAAATAATTTATAGTCTGTCAATAGACTTAGAGTGTTCTATTTGTTACTTTTCTATTTTCTTAAATTAAACAAAACAGCATTTAGATATTATATAAGGATAGAAATATTTTAAGATGAATACTCACTTAACTTATAATTCCTAGATGTTGTTTTATTTTATTTGAGAGTATAGAAATGTAAAAAACTATTATAAGAAAAAATATGCTCACGTTATTTAAATTAAAATTCTACTGTTCTATAATCCCTCAAACGTCTCACGATGGAATGTTAGTAAAACTCACCGAATATAACATAAAAAATCGCATATCCGTAGTCGATGCCGGCGACTGCGTCTCTGTAGCGCTTGCAGTCGTGGCACACCTCGTCGTAGTAGAGGCCGAGGCCGAAGATGGGCGTGCACGTGAGCACCGCGGCCCAACACCACGACACTAGCAGCGCAATGCGGATGACGTAGTATGTCACTTGCTGGGGACCACCAATAACATGTGTCATTTGCATGGGGTAAAAATTATCTACTGTGCGGAATTTTCAAATTCAAATACGGCGCAAGAGGATAGAGTGTAGAGTTAAAAACTATCGTCTCATTTGGGTATCAAATTATTAATATATAATACTAGCTGACCGGGCGCACTTCGTACCACCTCAGAATCATCCTCGGGTCCCAACCCGCCCTTGTACTTGTGTATGTCCTTGAATATGAAATGATTTATTAGGATAAGGATGAATACCCAGGTACAAATAATGTGGGCTAGTTTATGGCCGCGTAACGATTGCATATTTTAACATAAAAAAAATAGTTACTGTCTGTATGTAGCATAACTGTAATAGTTAGACATATGGTATCGCGGAATTTTTTGGAGATAAAGATATCCTCTATAAAACTGTAGTACATCATTTTCCATTGCTGTATAGTCAATAATTTCTACAGTGTACGTGTACAAGGATTTTTCTTGTTAATTTTTCACACCTTGGATTACATTATTGAAGTTTTGATACGGATCCCTAACCTTTTTGAAAAATATTTTATTACAAGGATTATTTTTCTATTACTAGTACGAGTACGTACTCGTATATTATGTACGTGTAAGTCCATCCATGCAAACATAAAAGCTGACGTATTGGATACCGATATTTATTTTAAAATAAAACGCAAAATTAATTGTTTAAAAAAACAGTAACAAACGGACATGTATCCAATAATCCAGTTCAATTCATTAACCGTAAATATCGCTAAACACATGCGATTGCCGAAACATATGCGGCTTGTCGTGTTAGCTACCAACTTTTTCGTTTACTTGCAACTTTTACCATTTGTCTACGCGGTTATGAGAGCAGTAATAACGAAGTTGAAAACATTTATAGATCTATATATATCTAACATTTCCCATAGCAGCTAACACAAAGTTTCAGCATACAACGCGGCCTTTCTCATTTTTTTGTGTGCAACTTCAATATTTTATGAAAAAGTCAATGTTTGAAGAGTAAAACATTTCGTTTCGGTTCGTTAGTCATGTTGTTAGTTATGTTGTTGTAAGGGATTTATAATAATTTTAATACATATTGTCTCCTGCGTAGCCCGTAACGGTAATAAATATACGAAGCGATATATAATAATACGTTAATCAATAGCATTTACATTAAACGAACAGTCATTATTCGTTCGTAGTTCCAGCGTTTGTCCAATTAATAGTAACAAATGAAATAACGTAAGTATGTGGTGCGCAGTTCTATATCCGAGTCCATAAACAATCCCCGTAGTGTTATTCACCCCACTCCGGTTTCTGAAATGAAGCTCTTTGTCCGACTTTATTCACTGGTGTCGTTACACCAGTGAATAAACGGAGTTCGTTAACTCCGCTGCTCAAAGGGCTGGTGTACAAAGTTTTTGACTGTCTATTTTCTGTCCATAACAAGAAAGTCCGTCTAATGTTAAGCGGCCACTTATCTATTGAGATGCGTTTATCTCGATACCAACATAAGGACCTGATACTGTTCCACCACAGCTTCATTGCATGACATTTCTATTTAGAAGCATCACATCACCTGTTCTTTCAGCTTCGCAGTGGAATACATTGATAGAATCTGATTTTGTTCGGTAGGTAAGTAAGTAATAAGTGAAGCATCTTCAGGCCATCTTATCTTTTCTTTAGGCGAGCTTACGACCAAACTCCGAGTTCTTCGCAGTTAATAAAACAACAGTGATTTCTGCCTGCATGATGTAACCGAATTAACTTCATCCGATCAGAAATTTAGATTTTAAAATTATTATGAAACGCAGATTTAAAAAAAACATCCTGTTCTACTTGAACTGCCCTATTTAAATGTTCATTTTAGAATTATTCACTATATGTGACGACCGGGCATATGTAAAGTGTTCTGTGTTGTAATATTAAGCGCCAGTAAAGCACTATCCGATTGTGGTGAAAATTCATGTACATTTGATTACCTACTTCGTGAATAGGTCTCGATTTGAAGCCACACTCTTCGTTGTATTAACATTACGATCCATTTTATGGTCACATGCCCACGCATCAGACTTATGAGATGAACGAAAAATAAATTGTGTATGATATTTATACCACTTGATGAATAACATGTTCTATATGGGTTATTTGTCATTTTGTTTGGGTATTGTTTGTATCGAATTATCTACTTGAGCTTTTCGAGATCGACGTGTATGTAAAACTGTTCTACTCTATTAATACGGCTATTGAAAGCTGAAACTCATAGAGATAATAAAATTGGAGTTGTAGCTATTGATCATAAACGCATTGGTATAAACAGGAAAAATTGTGCGTTCAAAATAAAATGCACGAAAATAACGAAGTATGGGAAAAGCTGTACAACATTTATTTTGAAATAAAACGCATTAGAATTCATATTTAGGTTCAGAAAAGTCTCAGACTGGATACAAAGACACACGTTCTCAGTCACGTACGTCTATCAGAGATGCAACTTTAGTCCACATTCATACTGATCACTTTTGGCGTCCTGTGACGTCAGGGCGACACGCTTACATTATAAACGTCGCATTGGGGAGCACTTGAGCAACTCATATGTCGGTCAATGAAGATTTTCTAATAGAAGAATTAGCATGAGTACTCCGCACGTAGCACGTACAGGTAATTTCACGAACATTCTCAATAAATGTAAGTGTAATGTAAATTTTTGTGAGGATTGTTATTTGTCTGATTGGGATTTGTCGTGCAAGAAGTAGGTACTGCATGGATTTCGATGTAACATTGCATGGTTATTGTATGACCTGTAATAAAGTAATTTGATTAGAAGTAAAGCGCAGGGGAAACTTATTGATCACTTTAATTAATAATTATCTGACCAGGCGCACTTCGTACCGCCTCAGAATCATTTCCGACAGGGAATTTCATATCCTGTCCCTGTCCCTAGTTGTTTTGACTTAACATGTTAGAAATCGAACACAGCGCCATCTACTTTATTATCTAAGTTAGGTAGGTGTGTTATCAATATACTAACTAACACTGCCATCTGTTGTAATAAATAATTTTGAAATAAAAAAGTGTCTATATTTTAAGTGTAACGAAGTTACATATCTGTGCGAAATCTAATTAAAATCGGTCCAGTAGTTTCGGACATTAACCCGGACAAACATTGTGACACGATATTTTTATATATTATGATGCCTTGCCCTATAAACTCCTCTATCTTACAGTGAGACGTCCATCAAAATCGATCCAGCCGTTCCAGAGATTACCCCGTACAAACAGAATGATAGACAGACAGGAATTTAAAAAATGGTTATTTAATTATTAGTATCGTAAAAATAACACAAAGCACTTGAAACGTAAAACATAAAACGTAGTTATTTTGAAGTCACATACTTTTATTTTTATTACAATTTTATTTATATGTATAAACTATGTATAAATATGGATATAGCGAAAATATTTTGGAGTTATAAGAATTTATCTATACAATTATTTATTTATATTGCAGACATGTGCAAGATACATTCATAAACGTATTATACTCGTATCTATGCGCAACAGAGATTGATTATCGTAGCTCGCGCGCTTATGTGGGTGTACTGCTTTCCAAAACTTGAAAAGAAATGTGTTTTATATATGTATTTGCATATTACATTAAAGTAGAAATATATCAAATAAATCGCGCGCGTGAACTTTTCGTTACTCGTTATCTCCCTAATCAAAATGTATGTCTTCTCTCTACTGGAATAAAGAATAATATACATATATGTCTTTGTAGATGAAGAATAGCATGCCTTTCATTAATATTCGACTAGATGATGCTGTACGAAAATATAGACTATTTTGGTATTATACAATTAAACATTTACATATATTAGGTTATAACGCGTAATAATATCTATGAAGAGCATGCTCGACAACGTGTATATACACGCTCGACAAAATGTAGTTTGTTACTTAATATATGTATACTCGTAAGTATTAAGCCGTATGAACATTATTGGCTCGTACCGTGCCATCACCAGCCTGTGTATTCTTACTTTCGACAATGGTCAGAAAATCATTGATAAATACTGTAATAAACAATAAATATTCATCTTTTATTTCTGATATTATTTTCTGTGCGATCCAACACTTATAGTAAGTTGCATACTTAACTTAGCGGAGGCGGTTTGGACAGTTGCAGCCGTGGGACGCCTTATCTAATTATTCCATAGAATTCGTTAATCACACAAGTAACTGGTAGAATGTGAGCATCGCCAGCATTCCTGCTCCGTGCTATCTACATTATGGCCTGTACATTCACTTTGATGGTGTAACTATGTCGTTGGTTCAACTGGTGTTCTTCTCTCTATAAATGTAAGCTTGCTCTTATTTTGATCCCTTCGAGACAAATGCAACGCTTTATAATTACAGTTGAAAAAACAAAACTGAGTTATTAGCGGTGTGCTGATAGTGAGTTTCAAATGTGAAAATCTGTGTCTATTTCAAAGCTTACTATTTAAGCGCGCAAAGTCTGAATATGAAATGGACCATGCCTACGTCAATGTCTCCATAAAACTATGGGGCTGGTAGCAATAAACTATCAATAAGTACAGGCAGTAGGAGAAAAACACGAATTATGACAGGATAGGAAGTTAGGAAGGAAGAAATATAAATGTATTCGTAGTAATAATAATTGGGATCTAAACTCATCATTCATCATTACTTGAACAAATAAAATGTTAAATATTTAGTTTAACAAATATTGTTATTGTTTTAAAGTTACTATTGTATAGATACGCAATAGCATTATTTGAGAGTTACTATTAGTAAATTCGTGGTGTTATTCATTAAACTTTCGGAGTCGAATAATAATTGCAGCGGAAGCTCCGGCGGACGCTCAATAAACTCGAACGCAACGATTACGTCATCACGTGCTGCACATAGCGCTCATATGCTATTCTTGTAGAGACGGAACTCAAAATTATTTTGTAGGACTGTTTTAAGTTTATTTAAAAAATATTTTTCATGCCTTGTACTTTTTTTAGCTCTGCTATCTTTTTTTTAATATAAAATTTTATGTATATTATCTACAAAGCTGTAATCATCATTCATTCGTTATATGGAGGAACAAGGTATGGATTCACGTTGCTTTCGACCAAGAAGTTGTACCCACCCGCGTTATATAGGATGTTATGGATGACGTATAATTTAATCATATAGGAATTTAATCCCTCGCAATAAAACTTGTTAATAAGATTGACTTGAGCTTAAAATTACACTCATTAGATCTGGTGGCTTAATAGCATAAAAGTACCATGTTATTATATAAAATTAACCACAAATGGCTTACGGCATGGAATAAATGTAAATTATTTTATCTAATGAATCAATTATGCAAGTTTGTAGAGACATAAAACAGTAACTGGATACCACATGAGATTCTTTTTCTAAATTTATAACAATTGAAATTGTTGTCTTTTTTAAAATTCTGTTGTGTCATTATTTATTTGATAAAATTGATTCTCAGGCAGAACGAAGTTCGCCGAGTCTGATATTATCTGATATTAATAAAAATAAATGCTCATAGGCTCCAAGACAAGTTCATCTTAGTATAATAATTTAAAAACGGTTTGGTAAAACTGCAAATAATACAAGTACAGCGTGCCTCGCCGATCACATTTCACGCAAGCTTGAGTTACATGACTGCTCATATATACCACAAATCCCGCAGCCACTTTTATTTTTTTGAAAATCCCAAAGAATTGGGATTTAAGGGTTAAAGCTTATCGTTTATCATTCTCAAATAACATTCCATAAGTTCGTATAAGACGATTTATACTGAATCATTCTAAGTAAATCAAGCTCATATTTCGCGGTGTCTTATAAAGAAGTTGCACCATAAACAATCTCCGTAATCTTCTATTTTTAAAAAGACCCACTTAAAGAGTACCTGAGCATTGCGAACTGGTCCGGTCTGGTATAGGATAACAATGGGTACTAGTATGAGTCAGTTCAGAATACATTGCAATCGCGAAGCCTATCAAAAGAAACCGCAGTATATCCGAGAGAAGCAAAAAGTCTCCCGGTGAAAGTATATCCAACACCAACTTCGCTTGTTACGAAACTGCGCTAACAGGCGCTCGCTTGTTCCCGGTCGAAGCCCTACTATTCAGTTTCTCTACTAACGTAGTAATATTATCTAGTCCCCAGTTATATGGAAAGATCTGTTTCTAGCAGTGAGAGATAAA
>DWNJ01000445.1:0-15454 GCA_018250275.1 Udranomia eurus | reverse complement strand
TGTGATTGAAACCCGACTATTACAGCTCGAGCGAGTGTTCCGCGCCGCACGTTAACCCTTCGAGATATTAATTTAAATGTACTTTGGAAAACTTTCTAACCAACTTGTCCCATAGCACGCTAGCAAACGATAAACTATCGAAAACAAAGTAATATAGGACGTTACTGTTACTGTTAAAAAATTTACATTATAAATCAAAAACCTAATACTTACATTATGTACTTATAACTTTTATGTTTCCAATTATTCAAAACCAATAGCTTTTTCATTCCTATTTAAACTCGATGCCCAATGGTTGCCATTTCCTCGGCAAATATTATCCGTCCTGCGATCTAAGGTGGAACAGATCCCTTAGGTATGCCCGAATCGCCGCGGGGAATTCGTATCGTACCACGTTTTTTATTTGAACAAGTCTGAGAGTAAAAAACAATAAATGTGGACGGTCAAGTATGATGGATGGGGAGGGCGAGGCGGGGCGGGGTGGCTATTAAAAAACAATAAGGCTTAGGCGGCCTGTGTCTTCAACAATTTGTACGGCCGGCCACTCATCTCTATAGGTTTTGACTTCTGCTTTACGAACCCGTACGAGTTTGGGTCGCATCGCGTCTTGTTGTACAGTTCAAAGTCCCTCGCGAAGGGTACCGCTGTTCCTAGTCGAGCTGAAGTAAATTGTTTCTGACGGGCAAATTGTTAATTCGATTTTAATTGATGGGCAACACGTGTCGTTATTGTTGGTGGGTGGGTTTTTGTTTTGTTTGGTGCGTGCGTGCGCGCGCCGACTGCATCGCGGGTGATGCGCATGGATGTGACGTCACTCCGACAAATGACCGCTGATGATCAGCCTGGTACGTAATGTTCTGTGGGAGTCGAGAGCGTCTAAAGATCTTTTTACGTGTGCTGCTTCGTAATTTTCTATCAATTTACTATCGAAAGATTGATTTATGTAACCGTATCGTTGAGTTGTATCGTTGCAGAATTTACAAACATTATTATTATATCGTTAAAATATTCTTGAACTTTCTTCAAACTAAAGGGAAAATGGGACTATTTGGCGTCCTGGGACGTATCTATCACCTTTATATGAATGAAGAATAAACATATTGATGATACTTCCAATTTCGAAACTTACGCGATACATAAAACCTACCTAATGAATAAATAAAGAAACGTGGATCTTAATTTGAAAAAGAAATATTGGTAACTGTAACCATAACACGACCGGCACAACCGTCAAGATATTTTAATTTCCAACCATTGATCATTGCAGGATACAGTTACTCAAAAAAGTATTATTTCTGTTTCAGGTAAGTGCTTGTATAAATCACTGCTGTGAGAGAGTTGTTCCTGTCCTCGTGTCTCCTCCGTGAGTACCAACACGTTTTACGCATTCAAAACATTCATTAATTATTTGAAAAACAAAACAATAATAAAATACACGTAATGTACCAAAGATATTCTGCGACAATTCAAGCGAGTGCGTTGAATTGTTGAAAACCGTCGTTTAATATTTATACGTTCATATGTTTTGTACAAACAAGTATTTTGCTCGATATTTTAAGCGTCTCATTCCCGACCGCGATTGCTTTCAATCAACTGTCTGATACTATTAAATTCTTACAGCGGTCGTGTAGTAATTCTTCACTATTCTATATATTATTTATGTTAATGTTAGTTTTTTTCTAAACACTAATCCGCCAAAGAGTGGAACTCCTTCCAGGTTCTATTTTCCTTGTTTTATAAAACTTGGGACTATTCAAGTCAAGAGTAAGTAGGCTTCTTCTAGGCCAGCGCGCTCCCTCGTATCTCACTTACCACCAGGTCAGATAGCAGCCAAACGCGAGCATTAATTATATATATTATTAAAAAAAATACATTTATGTCCCTTCATTAAATTTCAAATTTTAATAGATTCATCTGCTTACTACACCAGGTGGCCCTTCATAACTCGTCGGTTGGTCGCTCCTGTGTCATATAAGGTACTGGATATACTTATCTTGGAGAGAAACTCATTTAAAATCTTGCACGTCCAGTTCATGTTTAGTAAAGCCATTAGTAGATATCGATGTTCTGGTAGTAAATTCGGTTACAAATACGGTTATTTGAACTGTACATAAGATACAAGTTAAAAAAAAACGAGGAACGACGAACGATGAACAGCTGAATTGAATTTGATATGAATTGGCTATGAATAGGCTATTCAGTTACGCTACGTTATTACTCGCTACGTTTAATCTAAAATGTCAACGGAGCCTCGAGGCTGTTTCATATAAAATGTATCTAAAGGACTGACCACCGCTTATAATGGCAGATGCGTAGACTCTGTCACTTCGCTGGAAACACTGTCCGGAATAATTGAAATGTTGCCACACGTGAGAACATTGTTCAACGTTTTACGTGTACTATATTCGGAATTGAGACAGTAACTTAAGTTTATTTAACTGACAAGTAAAAGCGGAACGAAATTGTCCCAGAGAGTAGTATTCTTAATTTTGCGTCCTTCAAATTTTTTTTGTGCTAGTATGCGATGACACGTACACGATGATGAAGATATTCTTTGTGGCTGTTAATGTTAATGTGTAAATATCGGTAGGCTCGCGAATCGATGGAGAACTCCGATACGAATTTATGGAGCGAGTGGCTCTTTTTTGTGAAACTGCAGATCAGTCACCACACAGCGTTGTGAAATAATACACTACACCATTTCACACGTGAATTAATAGATGAGATTAACCGTGGTACAATTAAGTGGGCCAATCCCACCTGAACATCTGATCCCCTGCGGCTACGGGCCGGTACGGTACTTGAGCCAGCTCGCTGCCGGCCGCATGTGTGGTCTGCACTTCGCCGTGCGTGTCATCTTACATAGGCGTGTGTTATGCGTATACCTATGTGTTTTCCAATCCAGTGATTAGGGTACGTACGAGTGACCCGCGACGTAGAACGTTAGATTGAATGTGACATCGTTGATTGCGCTTGAAGTCCAGCGGCTCGTCTGAATAGTATATGATTCACATAACATTGGGAGGAGATGAAACTCACAGAAATGTTCGCGCTTTTCTGATTTCCTCTGTTTTAGCAGAGCAGTGATAAATTTCATGACGCTCCGTCAGAGTACTCAGGATTCGTGTTGCATTTATTAGTATCCTCATCAGAAAGGACACTACTCTGCCTGATGCTTTATAAACATGGTTCACCAGCATCCATGGACGACCAATTAACGCCATGCAGACTGCATGCTAGTTTGCTTTTTCTATTTCATAAAAGTACCTGACCACCATTGCCTTGTGTGTGGTCGCTATCTCTACCACCTCATGTTGCGTATCGTCTTACATAGGCCAGTGTTAAACAAATTGCGGTAAAGTGTATAGGAAAGTAATACGTATTTTAATAAAGGAATGAACATGACTTTTTATAACTTGTACTCGTATTGTCATACAAAAGTTATTTTATTCTGTTATTCCATATTTGAATATTTGAGCATGAGACAAACTGTAAGTATATTGTCTAACGCAAAATATTACAAAACATTTGCTAAAACCTTTAATAGTAATTTTTTTGCACAGACTCCTATAGAGATTGATAGAAAATTGTACTTATTTGAGTCTAGCACGCATTATTTACCTCATTTTCAAGTTCAATAGTGATTCAAAGGCCACTGTAGCCTTCAGCCAGTCAGTCCAATTGGGAAACTAGACCGGGGCGCCCGACACGGTGAAAGCATCTTCAGTATCCAAATGATCTTCATAAGTCATAATAACCATTTATCAAATATAGAGAACTTTCTGAATATTATCTTTCATAAGTATATCTCTTACAAAATACAAGCTGACAGATACCGATTTAAAGTAAATATAATTCTTACAGAATTATTTTCTCCCTTGAACAAGGAGTCGTCGTAAGTGCTGCAATTTATCCGACGAAAAATCAATTTTCACTCGCAATTTTTTTCGGTGAATTCCGACGCAATAACTCTCGCGCAGATCGTTTGTGCCAATAAACAATAAACAACAATTTTCCCATACACGGCCTGCGATACCTTAAAACCTAATAACAACCTTAACATAGGGGTAACAAGGTAATTATTCCCTCGTGGCGTACGCAAATATAAGCTTGTCAATCTTCACGGTGGTACTTTCAACCCCCAAATGTGTTTACTCTTTCGCGAGACTGTATTGCGTGGTGCCAGAGATGATGTTGGTTCGTTTTGACGTTTGGTTTATTCTGTTAACCGTGTAACTAGTTAGCGAAGTGGGTATTAGCGGTCTTCGTCTTGTTGGCCCGCGCCTAATTGTAGGTTCTCGACGCCTCGTATAAGCGCTACGCTTATTGTAGGGCTGTCTCTACCGGTGTTATTTAATGTTTGCATTTTTTTGGCGTGTTCGATTTTTGTTTTCAATTTGTTAACACGATACAAATAGTCGATTGCTTAACACGGAGTATCAAAAGTTTTGTTTTATGTTAACAATAATTTGAGATGTGGATATTTATAAATTTAAATTTTATTGGTATTTAAACGTGTTGTTGTATAAATAATATTATTTTTTATTGCTTGCGGAATGATTGGGGAATAATATGCGTTTGAAATTATATTTTAACTAAAGAACATTAAAAATGTATTCTAATTTTACGGTAGCTTTTTTTATTAACTAGGTATTAGATATATACATACATATATCCAGAATACACATATAAACACAAAGCCCTTATTAAAGATAGCTTGAATGATGTCTGTCGGCGCCCTAACCGGCGCGGCGCTCGGGAGGGGCGTGCGCGGTAATCTGTCGGCGCGGTGTGTGGCGGCCCTAAGTCAGCGCTGTCGGCGCACCGCTGACTGATGCCCGCGCAGTTGTTGACTCTGCGGCCCGCCATTTTTAATTTGCAAAGGTTTAAGCTCACTTATCGCTGCTCGTTTGGGTACTGTTAACTTAGGTTTGTCGTGCTAAGTTCATTCACATGCGTTTTTTTTTAAACCAGAATTAAAATTCACACAAAATGCACATTACTTACTTCGTCAAAATTTTACTTGCCTCGTTTATTTATAAACTCGAGAACTCGACTAAAAATTAATATTAAGTGGTTAATGTCTATTTACATTTCATTACCAAGTATGTTTTATATCTCCGTTTTGGCAGTATTTCTCGTTATATTTTTCTCAGTTTCTCAATTTTCTCTATCATGATAATCTCTAGACATGAATAAACACAACTAATCGACCTGATACCCGTATAAAAGTAGACAGACTCATGACCAACTCTTCATTTAAGTTAAATGTAGCGTATTTGCTCAAAGATAGCAAGATTAACGTGTGTAAGTGTGATGAATCCTGATGATTATTTAGCCTACTACACGTAAGTGCTATAGATACTTACCTTATGTAATTATAATAAGTGCAGATTGGATGGATCGTGGCCCCGCTCGCCGCGTCTTCAGCGCCCCGGGCTCGGGGCGCTGAAGCTCGCTCTTGTTCTTATTTGCTCTGTACAATTTATGAATAAGATGCAGTACTTAAAAGTATGTTAACATGAGTGAGGAGTCCGCGAATAGATAGTAATTGATTGTACCGCATTGTTTCTAGAAGGATGAGGTAAGTGTATCTGTACCTGTGTGATAGGTATGTTTGAATGTCTTCAGGTAAATTGATTTTTACCGTATATATATAAAGTTTCATTTTTATTATTTTGTAATTTTGAGACAGCAAACGAGCATGGAGTCAATCTGATGGTAAGTGGTCATGCCGTCACTGCCGCCCATGAACATCTGTATTCAATCCAAGACAGGATCGAAGCTCTTTCTTAGGTCGACCACAAATGCGTTGCTACCCCTGAGGACTAAGTTGGAACGTCTCGATTAAGTGTGTATTCTTGTCCTGACCACACACTTCAAAACAGAACACAGCAGCAAGAACAATGCTGTTTTAGGGCAGAAATAGGTGTAGCGATGGTGCCTCCGGAGCCGAACCGTAAAAGGTTCTACACCTTTAGAAGTGTGTGCTTCGTTTGACTAATTTTTAAGTAAGTGAGTATATAAATAGATTTTATATAAATAGATTGTCAATTATTGACCGCATAATATGTTAAAGACAAAAGCCACTCTGATTGATGATCATAATGTTATCTGCTGAGCACATGAGCATGAAGCACGAAGAACCACTAGTCTACTCTTTAGCGAAATATTTATTAAATTAAACCATTTAACTACTATTTTTTAAATTTCCGTCAATCTGTTAGTTCGATTTTCAGGGCAGGATATAAGTTATCTTAATATATAAAAACATTGTGTCACGATAATATATAATATGTAATTTGGGAGACAAACATGTCCGGGCTAATCTCCCAAATTACTGAACCGATTTTAATGACATTTCGCGCAGATATGTAACTTTGTCCAGCTTTAATTATAGGCTATATTACTAAATTATTATTTTTATGTAACAAATACTTATCATACTGATTAGTTTTATAAGTTTCCAACAGATGACCGTGTTAATCTGTTTGCTAATCTGCTGGAAACACATCTACCTAACTTAGATAACAAAGTAGATAGCGCAGTGTTTCGATTTCTAACCTGTTAAGTAGGTCAAAACTACTAGGGACAGTTACGGGGACAGGAACAGAGAAATGATTTTGAGACGGTACGAAGTGCGCCTGGTCGTCGTAAATATAATATTATAGTGCAATTGCCGTTATAACGGTGCACGAAAGATCCAAGTGTAAACGAATCATAAGCAAATATAATAATTATCTCTCTATATGTATAAAATGCAGTGAGCGCACGCCATCGCCGGCGGCGAGCGTCGCGCAGAGATGTAGGACCTATCCCGGTCCATCGTTGTTTACTTAGCGGTCTCGGCCCGCGGTATCATTCATTCCCGTGTGGGTCTGAGCTCGTGTTGTTCATGCTCCGAACGGGATATTACTACATCAGTAGCTGTGTTTGTTTCTCTTTGGCAAAAAAGGGGGGGAGGCTCTCCCCTAGAGTAGGATCGTATATTAACTTTTATCTTTGACTAAAAATATTAAAATAAATTTTCGAATGTGTAAAATGTTAATAATCTGTCATAATTAGTACCATTTTACGCATAATCTTCAAAAGCATCATTGCACAAGCAGTGCGAAAAAAAAAATTTAAAAAAAATTCATTGTCAAATTATACTACTATTCAATGATAAAACAGCGAGAACTTCCTACCAGCGGGGTCGCAACAAAAAGATTCGAAAAACGAAACGTTTAAAAAAAAAGTAGCAACAATATTGCAAAACAAGATGTCATTAGCATGTGGAAGGAATTAAAACGGTGGGCTCCGCGGGCGGCTAGGCGTAATTGTTTCAAGGGCTCCCGTGGCGCTTGTTTGCGGTTTGGTTTTTAACTCGTGCTGCCCAATATTTAGCTGTTTGGAGGAATTTTATGATGAATGTATCGAGACATGAATAAAACACATACACATAATTTTGTCCCGCATATGATTCATAATCATGATAGAAGCAAATTTTTGTTTTGTTTAAGTGAAAATAAAATACAAAATTTATAATAGGTAGATCTTGTATATACGCAGTTAAACAATTTTATATGAAACGTCCATCTTTCCCGTCTATATTAGAAAATATTCAGATATTTCGTAATTACTTGAAAATATTGACATTTTTACACAAGTGTAAAAAAAAAAATATGTTATTAAGAAATTATGTAAGTTAATAGAATCAATAAATATGTGTTTCTTCAATGTTGTTATGTTCCAAGTAATTAATTCAATTCATTTGTTTTGTTACTTTTAATTAGGTGTACCTAATTAAAAGTAACCTTTAGTGTAACATTTAGTGTTACCATTTATTCAAATACGAATAGTTCAATCCTAATAATCCTCGTATGTACTGTAACAAATTTACATATTACTTACTTAACCAATGCAACAAGTCTTACCGCAGATTGCTGAAGGGAGACAGCTAAATAAAGTACAATTGAAAATTACCGCCACTTATCGTCGAACCCGGGACGTTGATAACGACGCTTTTAAGCGCGAACATCTCCACTTAGTCACCGGGGCCCGTATCAATAATATACGAAGTACACTTATCACCGATGATAGTACTCGAGGATGTTGGCAACGCGAATATTATACCTTCGTTTTCCGCTGTCTCACGCAATATTAACCCTAAATACGTGTATGACTAGTGTGATTATGTAGTGTAGGCGAGTGCGTCGTGTAGTGCGCGCGCTTGTGGGGACGTGTTCGGGGTTGTTTATTGAAGTTATTAGCGGGTTATCGTTTGAAGCGCCGAAACACGTTGCCCGCGCCCCGCGACATGCGATTGCGGTGTGTATGACTCTACGCGGGGCTTATATGGAGCTCGATTTGTTACAAACGTAGAAGATAATATAACATTTCACTTTAGATGTATTTGATCAATATATACGTTAGACATAATGTGTTATTAGAGCGACCAATCTGCGTCATAGTAGAAGTTATGCCAATTAAGTAGATAAGCGGCAGGAGCCTTCTACACGTGAGATGAACTACGAAAAACAACGCGCTTCACTCTACTTTTCAGTAAAAAACTAAACAGTAAGGTGCGGCTTAATAAGGGCGGTGCTTATCGTTAACGCCTAAGTCGACTAAACTTAGATCATTTCTATATGAAAGTAAAAGACAAACCAATTTAAAAATCAGACGACCGTAAAGCACTACCTCTTTGAGGCATGCAAAATGTGTAATTCTGAAGTAAACACTATTTAGTTTCAAAATTTAAAAAAATAATTATACCCATAATTTATAAAATTTTGTCGATATAAGAATTTATTTATATTTTATTTATAATTATATAAACTATAAAAACGTCGAATGAGTGTGTGTCTATGAACAAGTGCAGGGCGGGCGCATGTAAGCCCGGCTCGGTCCGCCGCTAATGCATCGATTCAGTTCGGCGGTGCCCGCGGCCCTCGATAACGTTGCTAATGAGCCGCCTGCATCCCATGCGCCGTGCGTCATTCGCACCAGCGCATTGGAAACGGTATTGGCGCATATTTATGATAATAACGCCGTCAGTATTGTGTCTCGACAGGCTTTCTTTGTTGTCCTTGGCTCTACGTGATCGAATTCGACGAATTGCTAAGTGCTTCAAAATGAGCTTCCTTTTTTTTTGTAAGATTAAGGTAGCGAACTAGCATGCAAACTGCATACCTTATGGCAAGTGCTCACCGCCGCCCACGGACCTCTGTAATCAATCCAAGACAGGATCCAAGTGCTTTGTTAGGTCGACCACAAGCGTGCTGCTAAGTGTGTCTACCTCACCACACATTTCAATTTAAAATAAAGCAACAAGAATATTGCTGCTGTAACTGTATAAGACAGATGTAAGCGAGGCGGTGGTGCCTCCGAAATCGACGAACCACAAAATGTTCTTTGTCTTAAAAATCGGTAAATATTTTTTGTAACATAAGAAAACATAAATATTTTTTTTTTTTTTTAATTAAGCAACCCCAATCTTTGTTTCTATTTATATAGTATTAGCTAACCCGGCGCACTTCGTACTGTATCGTTCCCGTTCCCCGCAGGACATAGATTACATTTTATACAAAATAGCAGACCCGGTGTTCTTCATTCCGCCTATCAGTCAATGAATATTTAATTAAGTATTTATACAACAAACAAACTCGAAAATATATCCTAATATTTTTAATCGACATTTCGAACATAAAAGTAGTTATTGTGAGTTAACCATAAGAGATAGAAAAATGCTATCGCGGACTTATTTGTACTATTTTTTTAGACCTACAATTCTCTAATATATTTACTTTGATGTATCTCTGCTAGTTTACGCGGTGCACGCGAGTAAAGCTCTCAGCAGTCGAGATTTTTTAGAACCGCGCGACCTCTTCAACAGTAATCGTTATATTTCAATCTACATAAAACCGTAATGTTAATACACGTAGGTTGATATTTAACCTAAACCTTCCTCAAGTATCTTAATAATATTTTAGTAAAACCCGTACAAAAATCCATTCTGATGATTTTGAGATAATCGCGAATATACATACAAACAGCTTTGTTTTATAATATTGCAATTGGATTTTGCAAATAAACCTTATATTTTTACTACTACAATTTAACGTTGTAGTTAAACCAACCCATTGGTTGCTATGAAATATGGTAATAATATGAATGAATTAAACGGCATAATTTATGATATTCGATTTCCTCAATTGTAGAAAACATTTGCTTACAATGCCGAGTTATTTCCATATATGTGAGCGTACGGACAGGCGACAATACAAACATATTGCTTCGCTGCCAGCTGTTGGTGCTTGAGAATTTCATAGCATTTGTATTCGCGATGGTAATTAATTGTATTTGCTTAAGTATACGGAATATTGATTCATTGTATTCGCTGTGGATTATAAATTTAATATATCTGTAAATAGGAATGGATACGTAGTTGTGTAGAGTACAGACATGTAGGAATTAAATTAATTTCAAAGTAAGAGATGATTATTAGAAGAGAACGCAACGAAATTAGAGAGACGCTATTTATTCCGTTAATTAACGCTTAACATTGTGTTATCAATATATACCTACTCGTATACCTACCAATTGTTAACTTTTGCAAAACTGCACTTGAATGTACCCACGGATCTTCTGCTGGTGTCTACTTGATACTATGTACTGATGTTATGTAGAGTCCTGATGAAACCGCCGTCGTTACTTACTTTTACGTTAGGTACACTAGTAGAGAAAGTTAACAGAACTTCTTCTAGAACAACATTTAACATTTGGCCTAAGATTGCATTTGCAATTGCATGCTGTTTTTCAACAAAAATGTGAACACACAAAATTGTTAAAAATACAATATTAAAATCATGTCGGAAACGGAATAATTCCATATTCGCTTGACTATATAATTAAACGCTCATGAAATTTTAAATAATTTCAATTACATAAAATTAGTCGATGCAATAATATTTATAATACAAAAAGTGATGTTCTTTTATAATGTCTTACAATTTAAAGATGACACAGCGCGAGTTACCTAGGCGCAGTAACCAAAGATGGCACTCGGCACAAAAACGACAATCGCCATGAATATTTACCATTCAATTAATATAGCATTGCGAAATTGTATTATGAAATTATGCAATGTCGGTCGTAAATCAAGATGTAATCTCACGTTAGTCATGTTTGTTTATTCATTACCTTCGTTATAATAGATTTAAAGCGCTTTTTGTATCGCGACGTTGTTTTTGTGAAGTAAAGGTGTGCATTGTTTTTGTGCTGAACCGATGTATGGTCTGAAGCCACGAAAACAGCGATCGTATAAGAGGTAGAGTTTATTTATTTATTAATTTTTTTTACATATTTTATTGTCATCTCTTACATTTACAGAGATGTTATAACGTAAGTTTACTGACTACTATGCAATGAACGAAAATAAAATTTGTTAGAAAGGAGTGAGCTTTCCCATCAAATGAATTGAAGTAGTAGTTTATTTAGTACACAAGTCTTGATTGAGGATTTTTGTATTTTTTTTTCTACAAATTCTCTACCGGTAGCTTTATTCCTGTGAAAAATTGCGTAAGTGTAAAATGAACAGGAGGAGGAGGAGGAGGAGTAAGGAAATAATGTAAATGAAAATTGGCGTTAATAGATAAGATTTTCAAAATGTTGTTACCAATCAATAAAACATTTGCTCACTATGGTATTGAAGTTTCATAAGAACAATGCCTGTCAAGTCATGTAGTTTAACATATAAATGAAAATATTTAAAAAAACGCTTTCTCTTTCACATCCGCTAACTTCGTAGCTCTCCAAAACGAAACCCCGTATGTCTGGGTAGAAAGGGGAATGATTGACCGTTTCCTCCTCGCGAACGGTCGCGCTCTGATTTATAAAAGAACCCTTTGTTTTATGCGCGCCTGGTGCTAGCCCGGAATTATTATTTGTTTTAGTTCATTAATTAGTAGGAAATTGCATAACGCCTAGCTTCATTAAGCGGTACACAGTTAAACATTGTAGTGATGATTATAAATCACGGCGAACTTGTCTGGTTAATGTATTTAGCTCAACCAAATATCAACTGTAGTCTTACTATGACTACGACTTGTCGTACTAGGTCAACAGACACCTTAAATTCAGTGTAATTTAATATTTATATATCTCTATCTTTTCAATCTAGAGTTATTTTTCTTTTTCGTTAATCTGTTGAAGGCTCACTACTTTGTTTCGGTTGACATTAAGATGAATACATAAATCCTATGATTGAGCTTTTAAAAATAGTTTGGGTAAATGGTCACTTAATTAAACGATACGATAAATGCAATAAAATAAAATGAGAGTTGTTTAAAAACGCGACGCCGGCTACCGTTCTTTCCACAAACCTGTAGTTTGCGTGCGCCTCAGATTAAAAATACACGAAAAAACAATTAAAAAGAGAGTAAGGAGACTGACGTTAAAATTTATTGGTGCCGATATATTGTTAGCCTGCGGTAATTGCACGAAACAAGGCATTATGAACGGCCTAGGTTCATGATATTCAATAAATAATATACCGTACACTTATGTATTTTGTTTTTCGACATACGGGACGAGCGATTACTTCTCTGTAATTTACAGCTTGCAACCGTACCTACGGAACGGCCGAAACATTTAAATTGTATTTTAACCTTTGAGAATACCGACAGTGTTTTAAATACAAACTTGGCCCGGCAAGATCTTTGATTGAACTGATCTACTATACTATGCTATACGATACTAAAATCAATTCTCTTTTTTCAAATCTTAAAAATAATCGCTTAAAATCCACTTTAAATAATGTAATTGATAGGACAAACGAGCTACCAGTCAGACACAGATTGACAGACGAATGGGAGGACGAATGGATATCGAGCTAGCTGGTAAGGCTATGCCATCTGTAATCTGTCTGTGTAGCCCCAGACAGGATTGAAGCTATGTCTGAGTTTAACAACAGATGCGTTGTTTTCTCTAAAAACTATTGGAAAGCCTCGTTAGGTGTTCTTACCCTTACCCTTCAAACATAAACAAAACCCAAACACTGGTTCCAAGTCTGAATAATGAACCATGAACCCTAATATAATTTTCCATCCTTTCTGAACGCCTCAAAATCGTATGCGTCTCAGCGAGGCGGCACGTCGGCGACGCGATCTCCGCGGGCGATTGTAATTGCCGCCCAATGTTTGTTTTGTTCGACCCTTAACTCTTCACGCTTTTCACTTCCCTTTCTCTTTCATAATTATACCCATCTATGCTTCTCGCTCGGACACATCTCGATGAAGCTACTTAAAGTTTATTTATCACGTTTAGCTCTTTCAACCCGTTTTTTTATTCCAACCGACCAATACTTTCATATTTTTCATTTTCGACTCTATTGTTCGAAGATGAAAGTGTATTTCGTTGGACTTTTGTCGATTGTGAAAAGCCATTTCGAATTCGAATTGTGTGTATTTCAGAGACGTCGATATTCTCAGATTAATAGATGGCAGTGGTTTATATATCGTGCTTGGTATTATTGATTGTAATTATCATGGCGCCCTAAGTTAAATACCAGGCGATCACGCGATCTTATAGAACGTCAGATTTATCGACCGCCGGCAAGGAACCGGTCATGTTCATGCTCTCCTCATGATTTATCGAATGTTGTTTCTGCCAGATCTGATTGTTTTGGGTCCTCATTGCGAATTTATTTTTATAGTAATGAAATATTAAAATGTAGGTAGGTACTTTAAGTCGATTTATAGACGTTTCGTTTATTAATCGTAATGAAATGAAATCAAATATGCATATATTTTTACTGCTAGACATGATAATTAATGTTTATTCTTCATCAGTCAGATTAAGATTTTAAAATGTTATATACACTTCAAAAGACTTCAGGACTTCAGACTTCACTTTACTTCTGAAGAAAAAACTGTTAAGTACGACTCAATGTCAAGTAGTCATCCCATTGTTTTCTCCATATTTTCTAAAAGTAAACTCTATATCCTGGACCTAATCTCTTATTCCTAAAACGGGACGATGCCATTTCTCATTTTCTTACTTTACGGCCCTCATTGACTAACCACTATACAAATACATCCGATGCGCTGTTGCTAAGCTAAAAACGGCAAACCTTCAAACACTTTCGTATATATACCCGAGCTTATAACATAAGCAACATTAATGTATTAATATTTCAACGTGTCTCATCTAGCGGTTCTACGTAGCATCGCCGGAGACAATGCGCAGTAAATCTGCGGTGTGTCGCAGCTCGCGAAAAAAATGGCAGATGAGCCGCGTATGGAATACCTATAACCCTTTTTATCTAACATACCGAATCTCAAATATTTTCAAACAATTCTTTCAAAAAAAAATCTAGACAAGTTTTAAAACTGGAACATACGAAAATAATTCTTTAAAAAACCTACACGCATTCTATGTTACCTACGGGGTGATATTCTGTTTTAAGTCTTAGACCGTCGACTATTACTACTACATTAGGCTGTTTGTCTTGCTAATAACCCTCATGACCGTACATAAATATATTAGCTCAGTTGGGAACTAACCAATGTTTTGTATGTATTTTAAACACGCTTTTTTAAATAATATCAATAATAGAACCTGTACCTACCGGATGGGTTCAATGATGTAGAACTGTGGAACTGCAAAAGAAACGATATTTGTATAGCTTTATTGGAGAGATTATCCCTGTAGATAAACATTAATTAACCTCAAACGTATGAAATTATTTTTTGCAACAATGCATGCATACAATCTCGCGATAGATAGGAGAATATGCAGAATTAAAATTTATTCGTGCGTTTTCATTGTACATTAATGTGCAAATTTGTATCTACCGCTAAACACAGTTTCGCCTTTTGAACAAAAAATTCACATTTGCGATGCAACAAAAACTTCATCGCTGCAAAGGGATGGATCGTTCCGGAAGCAAATATATCAACTATACTTATTATCTTTGTTATTATGATCACGTTTCGTGATTTAAGGCGAAGAATTCGATTTCGTAAATTTTATACCAGTATATCGTAATAATACCTTCATATATGAAATAACTGTGATAAGCAGAGGTTTACAAAACGTATGATCCCTGAAAAGCGTAGATTCCCATAACAGTCAATACCGATAAATAAATAATTATGAATGTTCATAGTTTGTTTAGTTTGAAGGTTGTAGAATCTTTTGCGGTTCGATTCCGGAGGCACCACCTCCACACCTATTTCTGCCTTATAACAGCAGCGTTCTTGCTGCTGTGCTCTGGCTTGAAGGATGTGGTCAGGGAGACATACTTATTCGAGGCGTTCCAACTTGGTCCTCAGGGGTAGCAACGCATTTGTGGTCGAAATAACTTTGATCCTATCTTGGGTTGGTTATAGATTTCCATGGGCGGTAGTGACCACTTATCAACAGGTGGACTGCATGCTCGTTTGCTACCCCCTAGTTATAAATAAACTAA